>OX621192.1:0-2500 GCA_951640565.1 Petrophora chlorosata | reverse complement strand
TTAGGTTAGGTTAGGTTAGGTTAGGTTAGGTTAGGTTAGGTTAGGTTAGGTTAGGTTAGGTTAGGTTAGGTTAGGTTAGGTTAGGTTAGGTTAGGTTAGGTTAGGTTAGGTTAGGTTAGGTTAGGTTAGGTTAGGTTAGGTTAGGTTAGGTTAGGTTAGGTTAGGTTAGGTTAGGTTAGGTTAGGTTAGGTTAGGTTAGGTTAGGTTAGGTTAGGTTAGGTTAGGTTAGGTTAGGTTAGGTTAGGTTAGGTTAGGTTAGGTTAGGTTAGGTTAGGTTAGGTTAGGTTAGGTTAGGTTAGGTTAGGTTAGGTTAGGTTAGGTTAGGTTAGGTTAGGTTAGGTTAGGTTAGGTTAGGTTAGGTTAGGTTAGGTTAGGTTAGGTTAGGTTAGGTTAGGTTAGGTTAGGTTAGGTTAGGTTAGGTTAGGTTAGGTTAGGTTAGGTTAGGTTAGGTTAGGTTAGGTTAGGTTAGGTTAGGTTAGGTTAGGTTAGGTTAGGTTAGGTTAGGTTAGGTTAGGTTAGGTTAGGTTAGGTTAGGTTAGGTTAGGTTAGGTTAGGTTAGGTTAGGTTAGGTTAGGTTAGGTTAGGTTAGGTTAGGTTAGGTTAGGTTAGGTTAGGTTAGGTTAGGTTAGGTTAGGTTAGGTTAGGTTAGGTTAGGTTAGGTTAGGTTAGGTTAGGTTAGGTTAGGTTAGGTTAGGTTAGGTTAGGTTAGGTTAGGTTAGGTTAGGTTAGGTTAGGTTAGGTTAGGTTAGGTTAGGTTAGGTTAGGTTAGGTTAGGTTAGGTTAGGTTAGGTTAGGTTAGGTTAGGTTAGGTTAGGTTAGGTTAGGTTAGGTTAGGTTAGGTTAGGTTAGGTTAGGTTAGGTTAGGTTAGGTTAGGTTAGGTTAGGTTAGGTTAGGTTAGGTTAGGTTAGGTTAGGTTAGGTTAGGTTAGGTTAGGTTAGGTTAGGTTAGGTTAGGTTAGGTTAGGTTAGGTTAGGTTAGGTTAGGTTAGGTTAGGTTAGGTTAGGTTAGGTTAGGTTAGGTTAGGTTAGGTTAGGTTAGGTTAGGTTAGGTTAGGTTAGGTTAGGTTAGGTTAGGTTAGGTTAGGTTAGGTTAGGTTAGGTTAGGTTAGGTTAGGTTAGGTTAGGTTAGGTTAGGTTAGGTTAGGTTAGGTTAGGTTAGGTTAGGTTAGGTTAGGTTAGGTTAGGTTAGGTTAGGTTAGGTTAGGTTAGGTTAGGTTAGGTTAGGTTAGGTTAGGTTAGGTTAGGTTAGGTTAGGTTAGGTTAGGTTAGGTTAGGTTAGGTTAGGTTAGGTTAGGTTAGGTTAGGTTAGGTTAGGTTAGGTTAGGTTAGGTTAGGTTAGGTTAGGTTAGGTTAGGTTAGGTTAGGTTAGGTTAGGTTAGGTTAGGTTAGGTTAGGTTAGGTTAGGTTAGGTTAGGTTAGGTTAGGTTAGGTTAGGTTAGGTTAGGTTAGGTTAGGTTAGGTTAGGTTAGGTTAGGTTAGGTTAGGTTAGGTTAGGTTAGGTTAGGTTAGGTTAGGTTAGGTTAGGTTAGGTTAGGTTAGGTTAGGTTAGGTTAGGTTAGGTTAGGTTAGGTTAGGTTAGGTTAGGTTAGGTTAGGTTAGGTTAGGTTAGGTTAGGTTAGGTTAGGTTAGGTTAGGTTAGGTTAGGTTAGGTTAGGTTAGGTTAGGTTAGGTTAGGTTAGGTTAGGTTAGGTTAGGTTAGGTTAGGTTAGGTTAGGTTAGGTTAGGTTAGGTTAGGTTAGGTTAGGTTAGGTTAGGTTAGGTTAGGTTAGGTTAGGTTAGGTTAGGTTAGGTTAGGTTAGGTTAGGTTAGGTTAGGTTAGGTTAGGTTAGGTTAGGTTAGGTTAGGTTAGGTTAGGTTAGGTTAGGTTAGGTTAGGTTAGGTTAGGTTAGGTTAGGTTAGGTTAGGTTAGGTTAGGTTAGGTTAGGTTAGGTTAGGTTAGGTTAGGTTAGGTTAGGTTAGGTTAGGTTAGGTTAGGTTAGGTTAGGTTAGGTTAGGTTAGGTTAGGTTAGGTTAGGTTAGGTTAGGTTAGGTTAGGTTAGGTTAGGTTAGGTTAGGTTAGGTTAGGTTAGGTTAGGTTAGGTTAGGTTAGGTTAGGTTAGGTTAGGTTAGGTTAGGTTAGGTTAGGTTAGGTTAGGTTAGGTTAGGTTAGGTTAGGTTAGGTTAGGTTAGGTTAGGTTAGGTTAGGTTAGGTTAGGTTAGGTTAGGTTAGGTTAGGTTAGGTTAGGTTAGGTTAGGTTAGGTTAGGTTAGGTTAGGTTAGGTTAGGTTAGGTTAGGTTAGGTTAGGTTAGGTTAGGTTAGGTTAGGTTAGGTTAGGTTAGGTTAGGTTAGGTTAGGTTAGGTTAGGTTAGGTTAGGTTAGGTTAGGTTAGGTTAGGTTAGGTTAGGTTAGGTTAGGTTAGGTTAGGTTAGGTTAGGTTAGGTTAGGTTAGGTTAGGTCTAGGTTAGGTTAGGTTAGGTTAGGTTAGGTTAGGTTAGGTTAGGTTAGGTTAGGTTAGGTTAG
>OX621191.1:14491232-14646232 GCA_951640565.1 Petrophora chlorosata | reverse complement strand
AACGACATAGGAAGTTTTTTATCCCGAGAAACCGCGGGTAAAACCGCAGGACGTAGCTATTAAAAGTATTAATTCAGAAGTTTTTATGTTAAGACTTGAAAAAGATCGTGACCCAGTCACTAAAGCGGCTTAGTTAATTTGTATTTTTATCCGACGTAGAATCCAGTTTGCGAAAAACGTAGTGTATTGCTACAATAAAAACGCAGGTATTGCCACAACTCTATTCAGAATATCAATATATCAATTATATAATATATTCTTCAAACAATTTAAGTTTTGAACTGTGGCATTTCATATTCATACATATTGGATAAGCATATATAAACGGTAAGTTATACGATTTGGATTCATGTACCTACTTACTTACTTTTTTCTTTTATGTAACTGAATGACGAGACGAGCTGGTCGTTTGCCTGATGGTAAACAATACGCCAGCCCATAACAATAACAGCAACACCCAGAACTTTGTTTAGCAAAATCCTACGCGGCGCTGCACTGCGCTCGTCACCCTGAGACTACGAGTTATAGCTGTTGAGTCTCATAATGCCCAGTAATTTTGCTGGCTACAATGCCCTGTAGAATTATATAATAAAAATATTTTTGCAGGTGAAATTGAAAATCGTGATCAGTGGAATCAAAACCTTTTTTCACTCCGCTGATGCCGATATCAGCCCCCCTACCCATATGTCCCTCAAGCGCCAATCGTATATCGAGTTGAGCTCAGATTAAGGTGTAGATTCACTGCGACAATTTCTTATGTTGCCATATATCGCCCATTAAGCTTATCTCAACTCGTAGTCATCGTATTTTGGTATAAATTAATGAGATTAATTCGATTTCTTGCTTGAATCGACAATAATTATACCGTATTCTATTAGTCGCAGTGAAGCTATACCTTAATTCGATCTCAACACGATATACGATTGGCGCATGAGGGACATATGGGTAGGGGGGTAGATTACCAAATTTCGGTGATAAGTTTCGAAAACGATCTGATATCGAGATCAGCGAAAACAACCCCACACTAGCATGGAGCTACGAGATACAACTAAAGTAATTTTCTTGTTCACTGAACCATTGTCCTAATATCTTAAAATATAAATTTCAAAACAGCTCGCTCGGCGTAATGTCCTCGTAAACCTAAGTAGCAATATATCTACTTGTATGTAGTAAGTAGGTGGTAATGGTACAGAACCACTTAGGAAATTGATATATTTTTTTAAATACAGAACAAAGTAGCTGTGAACTTTCTTTTTAGAGTTTAAAAAATACTGCTTCTGTATCTCGTTCTATAAAGTACGTAGTTCGCCTAGCCATTCGTAACGGATCTTTTTTTTATTTAATATATTGGCAAACAAGCAGACGGTCCGCCTGATGGTAAGCGGTTACTATCGCCTATGGACATCTGCAGCACAAGAGGCATTGCTGATGCGTTGCCGACCCTTAAGGACTCTATTAATTCCCCTTTTAAAAGACTCCATGTTGTAGCTCAAAGGAAATACCGACGAAGGTATGTCGTTCCACATCTTACAAGTGCGAGGAAGGAAAGTGCGAGTGAAGCGAGTGGTGTGGGAAGTCCAGTTTTTTAAGATTATCTTCAAGATCTTCTGCATAAATAGGTTTACCGCGGACACTACTTGGATGGGTGACTGTTTGAGTAGGGACTTTACATCTGTGCGTTTCGCTGCTGCTAAGCCCATGATCCCGGTTGTTACCTTAAGACAACGGTCTTTAGGCTATATCGGAGACCTTCGGGCGGTCTATAACCACAGAATAAGTAATAGTACAAGCTATACACTTATGAACGTCTAATTATCGCAATGACTCTACCACCGTATTGGAAAAAGAACTAACTCAGAAGATACGGCAAGAAACTGAGGTGCATTTTTTTGAGATTTTGTTACAATTTTTTGGTTTTCTACAACTCTAAAGACTCACTCACACTCTGAAGTAAAAAAAAGAATAACTAATCCATTATTAATCGTCTATACTGTAGAAGATAAAAAATAAAAATAATGACTGTCTGATTTTGAGGACATCAGGCGAAGTCGTAACATAAAAGACTGGTCAGGGCATGATAGAAGCGATAATAGTAAAACTAAATAGGTACTACTTACTGTTTGGCGTACCTAACGTGTGATAAGTAATAAGTAGGTACAGCATGGCTTAAGCAAGGTCCGAACGATCGAAACAAACCAACTGTGGTGCCCCATCAATCACTGAAAGTTTCCCGTCGTTACTCTCTAACCCTGTGATATATTGACCTATATTTAGCATAATAGCAAACGTGTTATGCGTATTTATATGCCTACAAATACGTTCCCCACAGCTCCCGGGATGCCTGCGTTATGTAGGTATATTTAGATGCCACGGACAGTTCGGGCTCCGAACAGGACATGTCAATTTGTCGGCGTCACTCGCCGGGCCCCGCCGGACAGGTCGAATTGATGCTGGTACCGGTCCGGTGATGGTCCGGTGGCATTTATGCTGTGCGAATATTTTGACCAATATGTTGCGGTTATTTTGTAAAACTGATAACGCGTTCATAGATATGGTATAAGATTTGATGTCATAGATGTATCGTGTCCCTAGAGTCTGTGACGCGGATCAAATCTCAGACCACGTATAGGAGTTATTCTCTGATCAATGCTCGTGTCGTAGCTACATATTTTATGCATATTATTATCTATAGGTACCAATATATTATTATTATTCCTATGGTAAATTTTCTACTTATTTAACAAAAACACCTTCTACGGAAAAATAAAGTAAAATAATATATTTTTAAGATAGTGCACCTAGAAGTGCTTATCTATCGACAATAAAAAGCGTTTGCTTTTTATTAGACGTTTGCGTTTGCCTGTTTAGGCAATTTGAGGATTGTCACCTATAAATATAGGTGGGTGGTTTGCACCTTTAACTTATAAGTTTGATCACAGAAGAGAGAATAAGAAGAACAAATAAACAATAGAATACCTACGTCTCATTTAAAAAAAAATGCTATTGTGAATTTAATACATTTTAGTAGTTTACTCACAGTACGAAGTTTAAATAACTACTGTTGTTTATGTCACCGGTAAAACGCAGCCAACGTTTTGTGGACCAAAGTTTTTATTGAGATACTGCAAATGTTGTTAAACCGTAAAATACACTTTAACGTTTGTACCTAGGTACTCTGCCGCGGGAATTTCGTTGAGTGAATTTAAAACGGCGTTTTTAACAAATAAGGACTATAAAGAGTCACATATTGCCATTAAAAAGTTGTAGGCGTAAACCTTGGAAATACCTTTCTTGCTTGACCCTCTCTGATTTAAACCCTTTGAAATCAGCCCCCCCTACCCATATGTCCCTCAAGCGCCAATCGTATATCGTGTTGAGCTCAAATTAGGGTGTAGATTCACTGCGACAATGTCTTATGATGCCATAATATATTGTCCCATTAAATTTATCTCAACTTTTAATTATCGTATTTTGGTATAATTTAATAAGATTCATTCGATTTCTTGCCTGAATTGAGAATAATTATACCGTATCTCATTAGTCACAGTGAAGCTATACCTTAATTTGAGCTCAACGCGATATATACAATTGGTGCTTAAGGGACATATGGGTTCGGGGGCTGAGCCGCTGTTACTATCGTAAGAAATTCTATAACGGGATGCCAATGGACATCCTCATTTCATTACATAATAACAGTCTTATTCCGCCCACAGCTGGGCATAACTCTTTCCCTTATTTCATAGCATGATAATGTGTTTATTTTCTGACAAGGATCCGTATCTTTCCTATTTCCATGGAATATATCGACAATGAAGTAACCAGATCTCCTAAAACGCATGTTGTAATGTTTATTTCGGTGTAGAGGTGAGTTTTTTAAGGGCCTCTAAAGCTAAAATCTAAACACTTATAGATATATGGGAAAATGGTAATGGTCTTAGAAATCTTGGGCTTGATTCAAAGTCAAATTTCTTAATATATATACGGGTATCGGTTGAATTATCTGTAGGCCATTCAGTTGGCTCATCCGATACCTGTGTGTAGGTACATAGTATTTAATATACTTTAGATATGTAGGTATATGTATAGTGAAGTAATTTATATAGGTTGATTTAATATTAAGTTAGTTGTTATTTTAGTATTTAATTGTTTTAGTTTAGTTTTTTGTATTGTGGTGTTAAAAGTTTCTTTATATTCTGTTTTTTTATAATATACCTACATTTTCCAAATACATTTTCAGCATAAAACTAGTCTTTGGTATCATCATCATCATCATCATCAGCAAATTACGTTTACACTGCTGGGCCTTTGGTGTAATATTTGATGTTATTATTATTATTATTATTATTATTATTAAACTCTTTATTTCAGGCAATATTAAAGTACAACAAAGTAAAATTAACAGAGGCCCATAGAATATATACCTTACAGACTAACATACATACAAAAATATAAAATTACATTAAATAAACCACACACTACTTCACAGGGTTCAAAAATTTCGCTCCTTCCCTGTATCTCCGGTATACTACTCCTACAGGCCAGAAGTCAGAATTCAGGAACAGTCCCTTATGCACCGCTGGAACTTGGAGCCTATAGGACTTAAATTCAGTGGTCCTAGTCGACTCCAGCCTCGACAGTCGCATTGCTATCTGTCCCTGGATCCGTCCATGAAGCGTTTCTTTAATGTACTTCAACACTTCATCCCCTGATGTTTCGGGGTTCAGGCGGGAGAGGTAGATGGATACTGTAGGCTCCACAGCACGTAGTGTAGACGCCGTGAGCGGGGCGGTGCCACGTTGGTTGCGGCTCGGTCGGAGTCGACGCTTCTTCTTCTCCACTGTAGTGAAGCCGTCATTGTCAACCTTGTTCATGTCATGCATTTTTAACGTCGTACCAGAGGTTGTAGGTGCAGGATTCGGTTTTAAGACACGTGATGCTTGCGCATAAGACTTCTTCTGAAGAGCTAGTGGTTGCGTCTTAGCAGACGAAGCTGCTGGCTTCATAGGTTGTGTTGGTGTCCTCTTCACAGCACATGGTGATTGGTGTTATGTAATCAAGCAAACCAAGCGAACTTTAACACCGCGGCACACCGAAATTAACCCTATAACAAGTGAAATCGTCTCATCGCATATCGCAGCGACTCCGCGAGCTTCATTTGCATATTATGAAAATTTCCAAGTACGTACCTAGTTAAATAGTAGTTATCTACGGCCCCTCTCCCCTCGCCCCTTTGACGGTTGGAACTAATAAAATTATGCGACCTCATTCGTTACTTAGCCAGCCCCCGGGGTTGCCAGTGAGAAATTACCCAAATCCCCTGAAGGCATTAATTTCAGCCTCATTCTTCAATAAATCTTTCTTAAAAACGGTCAAGCAAGTTCCAGGAATGTCTGGGTAGTGTAAGCGCGATAAAGTTTAAATTACTTACTTACAACGGTAAGCAAATAATTTCATTAGTATGGTAAGTTTCATTTCTGGGAACAACGAAATAAAGAGTTTACCGGATAAAAGAATAAGATATTCTTTATATACTTTGCCTTTGTGTTTTTATTACAAGCTTTTATTTTACTTGCAATGTTTGTTTGGTGGGAATCAGGACCACTTCCTCTTATTCTAAGTCCGATGACAATGTAATATTATGGTGACAGCCAGCTGTTCTGATGATGGAGCCGGAAGGTGGACATTGGAACTCCTTGACGGATAATCGTAAACTAATAGTGTTTGGGCTCATTTTAATCTGCTCGCGGTTCCGATTACGAATTTGTTAAAACATTGTCTTGAAAAGTATATTTTTCAACAAAAAAATTGTTTACACATGTTTAATATGTGTAGTATTAGATTAGATTAGATAACTCTTTATTGTTACACAATAACAAGAAATGTTAATAAAAAAAAATAACAAAAACTTAAGAACTGTCGAAGTTCAGAGGGAAATCCTAAGGAAAGACCGACGAAGGCAGGTCATTCCACATCTTATAAGAGTAAGGAAAGAACGAGCGAAGCGTGGTGAAACTTCAATGAAGAGTTAATTTATCTCTTTTCTTATGCCTACCGCAAATCTGCTCCTAATAGGCGGCAGATGAATATTCAAGCTTGATTTCGTGGCTGGCGTACAGAAACACATTCATCTCAGCAAGGAGCAGGCAGAATAAATTAATATCACTCCGTCACATCATCTTACGCCGTCTTACGACGACGCGCGGCGTTTTCCTGCCTCTCAGCTTTTTGGTAATATAAATTCATTTTTTTATTAAGCGCAGTTGTTGAGTGAGAAGTATTACACTTTTTTAATTTAGAAAAAGGAACTGCTTATTAGGTTTTTGGGTCACTATAGTTAATTATACCTCTTGAACTATGTGTATACGTATAATATCTACCAGTAATGGAAATTATTACTATTTTTCATTAATTGCATTAGCATGCGAAATATTGCTCGTTAGCATGATATGTGCTATTGCGATGCTAATTGCTAATGTGAAATTTCGCAGTTGTGAATTCATAATGATATAATTATATTAGTCGCAGTTCGCATTCATGCAGCATGCTAAACGGTGTACTAAGCGATTCATTTTAGCATTCATCGATTTTTGCAAATAGAATTAATTTGATTAATGCTAATATACATTTAGCAGCTTATTTTTATCTAACATTAATATCAACACTTACGTACGTATGTACATTTACGTAGTTATCGAAGTAAATATTTTTAAATATTCGATTATATGTATGAATAGATTTATTCAAATCAAAATTAATTTATTCGCTCTATCTCGAGTTAAGTCGAAATGGAGAAATAATGTTCAGCATGTTACATCAACATAATTATATTTCATGTTATACATTAATTAGTACTGAATTATTGAATCCATTCAGGTTAATTAATGAAGTTCTAATGTAGCATCCATTTTAATTATGTAAAGTATAACTAGATAGGTATACCTAACGAGTTATACCAATAGTAGTGTAATTACAAGGTAATGTAATCATTCTTGATTAAAATTAATTAGACGCTGCGTTACTAGGACAGGCACTAGGTATTTACGCAAATAGGCTACATTAATTAATTAAATTTGATACCGTAGACGTTCCGTGATTCCAAGCCTATGGAACAAGTTGAATCTTGCTTATATACCTAGATATTTTTTATGTGTAATATTCTTGGTGATTAACGAAGTGTCGAACTTGATTTATTACATTGCTGGCCAAGTTGTAAGTCCTGATAACTTTTACGAAGGACTTTTATGTATTTTTGTCCGTGAAAATAGTATACGTAGAATATTTTTTTCGGATTTTTTGTTCGTCGTAGGCGTTGACGCTTACAAAACCAAGTGTTCTATTTTCGTGGTTTAAAACATACGCGGCGGACTGGCCGTCGTCTACGCAGGCCTTACCCATACCTCTACTAAGTAATAGGGTAGTGTAGTCCAAGTCTGCGCACCTAACTTATCTGTCAGTATAAAACAAAAATGGATAATATTACTATGATAATATAACTTTTATGATTTGAATACCTTAATCATTAAGCAACATTATTATAAAAGCTCTTTAACATGAGAGCGTCAGTTTTTGAGCTATAAGACAAAAATAAGAAATGAGAAATGCGCACTCTTACACTACCGGTTGTGTAAGTTTGCGCAATCAAATCGGTAAAACTGCGCGGCTATGTGTAAGTCTGCGCACCTATTCGTTTTCACACAAATTACACTTAAACGGTCCAATACCAAGGTAAGTGGTAGGTATATTTCTCAAGCAAACATTCCTCGCAGTCAACGCATTTGATAAAATCTTCAATAATGGGTCCCTAGTAGATTTCTCCACAGCCTGAACTTTCTGGTCATGCCAAAAACATACTGTCTAATTTCTTAAGTATTCACAAATTATATCCCCTACTCATTTCGAGAATCTAGTGTCCTATCGTCCTAAAAGGCGTCTGCGCAGTCTTATCGACTGCGCAGCGTTACACCACCCTACCCTAGTTAGTATTCTTTGGTTTATCATAGGGAAAGCACATTCAACTTTAGGTATATGGTATAGTAGGCAGGAGAATTTTGGGCTATTTTTAGAGGTAAAGCCTTTAATTTGTCCAATTGCTGTAGCAATGTACAAGGTGTACCTTGTAAGTACCTAGTTATATTAGTTTTAGTATGTAGTGAGTAGTATTTTTTGTACCTAATAAAGGCTTTAAAAACATATTATCAAATAAAACTCATTATTATTCGACACTTCAATTATTTTAACGTGAACTAACCTAAATAAAAAAACACCATGCCAAATAAAAAATGTTATGTCTATCAGGGGGGTGCAATTTCTGAATCTTCTCAGTGATCTTGAAAAGAAAAACGCCAAAGAAATCACAAATATATACGTACCTAAACAGTTTAGGAATATTTACAATTTGTTTATTTAGGTAGGTTTATATACATAGCTTCCTACCATTTAAGAATATGCTTTGACATTTTTTATTTGTATATAATCGGTGAGATTTAATAACCGCATACCACAGTTCAAAAATCGCACCGCCGAACCTAATTGAGGTTCATTAGAGATGGTTCAAAATAGTATGAATGTCGCAATATTATTCCTATAAGCTTGCTAGCTACACATTAAGTTCTTTTTTTAACGGGCGAATGCCTTTATTACTGAAAACAACTCTACACTATTGTTGTTAATGTGATTACTGTGAAATGTACTTGTTCTTCGTGTACCTATTTTTAAGGTTTTTAACAATAAAGTGTTTATCTATTTATTTATCTATCTATCTACACTCTACTTACTAAAACTAAACTAACTACTTACAAGGAGAAGCAATTGGACAACCCATAGACCATTAAAGGCCTATAGATAGCTCAAATGCTATTAAGTTAAGTTATTATCTACTAGAAGAACATTTCACAAGTTAATTAGACCTGTCTGTTTATTATTGGTTAATATATTGCCGTTTTCATTCGGGCAACAAAGCGTAAAGTCAGCGTGCGAGCGACGTTTCCAATTTGCTACTGTCAGGCAGTCGACATGTCCTGTCCACTCCACATAAGAGTTTTCAAATGAAAATATTGAAAGAAAATATTTCTCACGCCAAATACAGGGTGAGTTTTTGAACAGGTATCCCTATAGCAAATACCCTAACCGTTAGGGATAGAATAATTTGTTGCTATAATAACTTTCAAAATTTGAAATTCTCTAAAATAAAGTCTAGTCACTAAAAATTAAATTTGAATAAAGTGACTAGAATTTATTTAATTAATTAAATTAATGATAATAGTAGACAGGCTTACCTTTTTAAAAGTATTTTAATTAATTTGTTTTATATGTATATGACGTACAGAAATGCATTTTTATACCCTGTAAATATCTTTTGACTTTCGACTATGTTGCGAAGTAAGTAATTGTACATAATTATTATCTCAACAGTTGTGCATAAAATGTAACTTAAGTTGTATTGTTTGAATTAATTGTTGGCTAAGCAGAACGCTTACAACTTTAACTTTTCCAAGCTTAAAGCTTTGGGATTGTGTGCACTAAGTTTTCCAAGTTTTAAAGTTCTAACTTCACCTGCTTTTCATTAAATTATGTTAAGCTTTAATTTCATTTTGTTGACATTTATATAATTCTACATTATACGCGGGTTATAACCTGGACCTTAATTAATTTATTAATGTAGTTAAATTATTTGTATTTTTTTATGCAACAGAGTGATGCTGCAGGACATTATCTGATGCTAAGCGCCACGCCTGCTTATAACAAAATTGCGATTTGAAGTCTTATATGCCCATTAATTTCGCTGGCTACAAATATATATATATATATATATATATATATATATATATATATAAATATACCAACTGAAATACATATATATATATATATATGTATTTCAGTTGGTTGAGCCGATGCCTGTGTTGTAATGTGTGGTGAATAGGTACATATATAAATGTATTTAGTATGGTTTTTAATATTATTTAGCATAATACGAAATTGCTATACAATAGACGATTTTTAGTAAATGTAAATTTATATTCTATATAAGAAATTAATAATACCTATATCCATTAATATTATATTATTATCATTGAAAGCTATTATATATGAGCAGTTCATGTTTAATTGGTAATTAGAGAGCAAAACCGTCCATGAAACTTGATAGACCATAAAAACCCACACCTTTGTATTTGTTCCTAAAGGCAATTTTAATTTGTTAATTACAAACTAAACACGACTAACAAGGTAATAAGCAATAATCATTCTGCGAGTATGATCGCACCTAACTATAGGCAAAGCTCGCGTAGGTCATTCACCTTCATTAGGGCGGACAGCTTTAGTGACAGTATAAAGAATATCAGGACAATGCCGCAGTACCTACTCCGGTCTGTGACGGAAGCGCGATTCTTTTGGGACTAACTAGAGCACTTTACTACTTAGGAATACCTGGTACAGTCACATTTATTAATAACTAGTACTGCATAGAGCTTTTTTACAAGCTTTTATTTAATTTGCAATGTATGTATGTATGTTCGGGTGAAATCTTGCAAGTTGAATTAGAACCACTTCCTCTTATCCTACGGAGTTGAAATTTTGCATACTTCTCAAAGTCCGATGACGATGCAATATTATGGTGACAGTCAACTGATCTGATGATGGAAACGGAAGGTGGGCAATGGAACTCCTTGACGGATAATCGTGAACTACTAGTGTTTGAGCTCATTTTAATCTGCTTGCGGTTCCGATTACGAATATGTTAAAAGCTTGTCTAGAAAAAAATATTTTGCAACTAAAAACTTATTTATTATAGAGTCACGTCTCTCTGTTATAGAATTATTGACATAATATACTTAGGTATGCAGATTGTAGAGTTGTAGAGTCATTCATCTTCACCGTTATTCACGTCACAATGAACAGATTTCAGTGAAATTCGTAATGGAGATAGCTTATGCCCTGGATTAACACATAGACTACTTTTTATCCCGAGAAACTGCGGGTGTAACTGCAGGGTGCAGCAAGTTTGTTACATGAAATGGACCTCGTGTCATACACGGAGTCATTCAACTTTAACTTCGTTTTGGCTTATACTATTACAATTAAATACTATAATATAATAAATACATATAAATCAGCATACGGCCCGCCGATGGTGATAGGAAGAATATGCGGTCACCATCGCCTATCATTATGGACATCTGCAACACCAGAAGCTTTGCCGATACGCTTTTGATGCCCATATTAAAGAAAACTAAATATTACTAGTTTATTGGGCCTTGTACATTTTGTACTTTGTGTGTTTTTTTTGCGTTGTGTTGGTTTTTTTTTGTAGTTAGGGGCCAGGATATATGTATGTATGTGATCGATGGGCGTATTTATTTATTTATTATTTTCCTTTGGCATTACCTTTCAGTTTACCAACAAAGCCACAACCAACATCATCATCATCATCATCAGCCCATCACGTTGCCACTGCTGGGACACGGGCTTTCTCTCATAGAGAGAGAATGGGCCACAATCCACCACGCTGGCCCAGTGCGGCTTGGTGAATGTCACATATCCTTGACTTTTTGTGAAAAATTCTTGGACATGCCGGTTTCCTCACGATGTTTTGCTTTACCGTTTTAGAGCGAGTGTTAAATCCGCACATAGCTTAAGAAAGTCAGTGGTGCGGGGCCAGCGGGATTCAAATAAATTCAAACTCGGGTGCGTCGGATCGAAAGTCGCACGAGCTCCCACTGAGCCACACTCGCTCTTACTACACCGCTCTTATTACACCACAACCAACATCCCTTTTAAAATATATTGGTACAAAAGATAAGTAACTACTACATCAATTTTAAATTATATATTTTGTCTCGTTCTAAACCTTTAGTAGGATCACTGTGTCTCAAGATACAGTTTTCAACTCGTAGTTTGTGGTATATATAATATTTCATTTAAACTATGACAAAATAAAATTGTAATAATAAACACTATGTACAATAGAACTTCATCAGAAACGACATACACACAAACATACGTTCTGGGTGGTGCTATTATTGTTATGGGCTGGCGTAATGCTTACCATCAGGCAAACGACCAGCTCGTCTCGTCACTCAGTTACATAAAAAAAAAAAACTTGGATTCTTGGAGTATTTTGACTTGACAAATAAATAGCACAAAAGAAGGACAAGTAATATTGGTTGCCTCATGATGCCTTCATTTTGATATTGTTTGTTTAGGTCCGTGGTTCTCAACAGTGTTGCCAATAAAAGGAAGATTATGAAAATGTGAAGACAACAGCAAAACAACCCAAAGGTTATGTAATAAAGTGCTGACTCTGACAAAAGGACATACATTTTACATAATTTAATTTTCTAAAACAAACAAGGTATAAAGAATGGTTCTTTGCTTGTTAAAATAGACTTGAATATTCAGTACGAAATATATTTTGTGTTGTGATGTGAAAAAAAATAACTGCCAAAATTTTGTTTATAATTACTAATACTTGATTATCAGTCTATTAATTAATAAATATATTAATCGATTTTTAGAGGCGGTTGAGCTTTGAAACAATAACTTTCATATATACTCATATGTACATAAAATGTATATAATAATAATACATTAGGAATCAGCGAATCAT
The DNA here is from genome assembly GCA_951640565.1 of Petrophora chlorosata. Classification (NCBI taxonomy): domain Eukaryota; kingdom Metazoa; phylum Arthropoda; class Insecta; order Lepidoptera; family Geometridae; genus Petrophora; species Petrophora chlorosata. The sequence goes on along the minus strand of OX621191.1, from coordinate 14,633,628 downwards.
AGATAATTTAATCTATATCTAGGTATCTCCAATAATAGTCCTCGCACCTATCAGGAGCTGTCTTTGATTGCATCTTCTTAATGATGTACTTAGAGACAGTCCTCGATAAGTGTTGCCCATTACATATCTAAATTAAATGCTCTAAGAGGCCTCTACATGTTAGACTCATGTCCCCTTGCAAGCTTTCCAAAGAACCAGGTGTATACCCCATGAGATATAACGTCATAATGATACCTAGGTTGTTTACTTACCATGTTTTTTATTTTGCTATACATAATCTAAGTGTAAGTGTTTGTTGAATGCGACAACAGTGACACCTGACACCCTGACAACGAGGAAAGCAGATTTTCTGCGAGTGAAAATCTATTTCGAAATTATGTTTTAGGGTTCCGTACCCAAAGGGTAAAACGGGACCCTATTACTTAGACTCCGCTGTCCGTCCGTCTGTCACCAGGATGTATCTCATGAACCGTGACAGTAAGACAGTAGAAATTTTCACAGATGATGTATTTCTGTTGGTATTGGTATACAAATTTGTATTTGTTGTTACAAATACCAAAAAACAGAATAAAATAAATATTTAAGGGGACTCCAATACAACAGACATGATTTTTTTTGCCGTTTTTATAGATAATGGTAAGGAACCCTTCGTGCGCGAGTCCGACTCGCACTTGGCTGGTTTTTTAATGTATGTTATGAATCTCTGGCAGTGATATAATTTTGAAACCTTTTACAGTAGATATCTGATTCTATGTCAAGGAGAAGAAGGGGTAAGAAGTCCTTCGATACATCCAGGAGAGAATAGGCATGTACTCGTATGTACCGGAGTTCGCGTGAGAAATTAGGGGGGGGGGGGGGTGGCAGTATCTCTTCTTTACGTAATAATATTTGGTTTAGGTAGGTACGTAGATACCCACGTAAGCTTCAAAAATAATTCCTGCTTTTGTCGCTTCAGGCAAATAATCCTTTATGAAAATATATTAATCATGACACGGAATTGCTTTTACCGAATCTGAATATCTCAAAACGAAGAATCAATATATATTTAACATCACCTACACAACCACAAATGACACATACCTACGTATAACTTACTGTTATATTATTTATAGACGACCACTAGAGTTATTTACAGTAATACGTGGTAATACGACTTGAGGTATATACAGGGGACTTTCTAACATCTATCGCGATACCTACTGGTGGTAGGTTTCTCGTATGCGAGAGGCCGTCTGGGTGGGTACCACCGCTTTGCCAGTTATTGAGGCGCCAAGCAGTAGTGCGCAAGCATTACTGTGTTCCGGTTTGAAGGGCAGCTAAATTACTGGGCATTATGAGACTCAACAGCTAATTGTCTCAGGGTGACGAGCGCAGTGCAGCGCTGCAGGATTTTGCAAAACAGAGTTCTGGGTAGTGCTGTTATTGTTATGGGCTGGCGTATTGCTTACCATCAGGCAACCTAACGACCAGCTCGTCTTGTCATTCAGTTACATAAAAAAAACCTTTCAAAAAGATAGCGATTAGGATGTTTTTTTCGAAAAACCTGCAGATTAAATCGAAAGGTATCGCGATATAGATGAGTTAGAGAATAAGCCGACTTGACCGAGCTGACTTGATCATTAAATTTATTACCTAACAATTTGTTATAGATAGTTGAATATAGTTCGCGAAAACTAGGCTAGGTAAATAGTCCGCGGCACCGTATTTCACACTTAATTGTCTAAGTTTGTGACGTTATCATTTAAGTTTATCTGCTAATGGGTTTCTTCTTACTTATGGTGTAAAACTCATTTAAGTATATAAGTTAGTGGTGGTTTTACCACATTTTTACAAATGTAAGCTCCCGCTGGTGATGGTGAATGATACATTTTATATATCCTTTGTTGATACTAAATTTTATGTTATTTTTAGCTAGTAGCAGCTAGTATATTATATATTATATGACAATATAATATATAATATACTAGCTGCGCCCCACGGTTTCTTGGGTTATATAAGTAGCCTAGTAGTAGTTTGGTAGTATGTCCTTTGCCGGGACCTAAAATACCTACATACCAAAATTCATCAAAATCCGTTCAGTACTTTTTGCGTGATTGAGTAACAAACATCAATTTATCCATCCATCCATCCTCACAAACTTTCGCATTTATAATTTGTATATAATATATTATAGAAAAAGAAAGAAAGAAAGAAAGAAAAACCATATTCGGCACACGATAAACAAATAATACAAAAAAAAACTTAAATAATAATCATATGTGCCGAATGGGCTCAGCTCAGCATAAAATGCCAAGAGTTTTATAAAATAAAAAGTGAGTAAAGTGTACATACATATATAATAATAATAGTAATAAATATACATACTTACATAAACATACAATGCAAAAAAATAAAAAGGACTCGGTGAAATGCTTGTTATACTAAATATAGAGTGTGAAGTGCGCGGTGTACTTGCACTATTAAGTAATCTGTGACACTCGGAATAGTCGGGTGTCCCGCGACACCAACCACCGTCACCTTTAAAAATGTAGGCGTATCGCGAACGAAAGTCAAAATTCTGAAACTTAAGATGAGCCATTTACACTTTAATATCTAAACGTAAGTCCCAATCATCCGTGCTGGCTTCGAGACGCTTTACCTGACTGATTTATTTGCCGACTTCGGTCCTTTGACGAATTTATTCCCCTCGGAGCTCAAGAAAACTTTGTAAATTGCTCTTTCTGTATCAGTACATTTGCGCAACTCGGATATACTCATCCATCTGGGTGTCCTTGACACTGTTCGAAAGCCACGACAGAATTTCAAACAATGAAGATTTTCTTTATATTCTTCGAAAATCAATTCCTTTGTAAAAGAAGTTTATACAAACATTTTTGCAAAAGAATTGATTTCCGGGTCAATGATATTTTGATTTGACATTTTGATTTAGTAGGCTTTGTGGTTAGTAGTAAGTTAGCCATTGCGAACCACAAATGGCGTTAGATGACATCTTCAGCCCTTCATTGCGCTCGACATGTAGCCGACAAGTTGGTAGCCACATTGATATATTAGGTACAGAATGGGTACCTACAACGTTTCGTTGATTATTATTAGCAAAATTGTGGTTCTACCCATTACGTGTTGTGTTCTTGTGGTTTCGGACATTGTCATGTGGTTCGAAAGTATTGGATCTGAATCAACCCTACATGTACCATGCTTCCCACACAAATCCGCATTATATAACCATAACGCCGACGATGGTGAAACAATGTCAGGGATATATAATTTTGTAAGCTGTGTAATTGGATTTAAATCTCATTAGTGAACGATAATAGGGACTCGGGAGGCGCCTTTACGAGCACATTCTCGAGTTTTAAAGACGTGCGTCGGTACTTACTCGTGTACCTAAATTGTGGAGATAATTATGACGGGAGGCGATAACGACCCGTTTCTTATTTGACAAATTTACTGAGAATTCTAAATCTTCAACGTCTGGAAAAACGGTCACGTAAGGGCAAAAATATATCTCTCCTGTAACGAAAATGAAATACTTTAGTTTATATTCTTTTCACAGAAAAATAGAGCATTTGTAGAGTGTGAAAAGCTGAAAATTTTTTCGTCTCGACGCTCACGTCGCAAGTATAAAATGTCATACCTTTTTAGATAATGTTTTTAAGAGTTTAATTTGATAAAACAACATTTTTTTTACTGGTTATAGGATTGCGTTTGATCACTATCTCACCTGATGGTAAGCGATGATGTGGTCTAAGATGTAACGCGCTCGCCTAGAAGATACCTGTTCACTCTCGATTTGAAGACCCCAGGTTGTAGTTGTCAGGAAACACAGACGTTGGCAATGCGTTCCACTCCTTAGCTGTTCGTAGGATGAACGTGGCACCAAAACGCTTTGTTCGTACAGGACATCATGTTATGCGACATGCATGTCTATCATATATGGATGTCGCATAGCCGTGCGTCTGGTTGTCCTATGATGGAACGGAGACGGTGGTATGAGGTCATGTAGTTCCTGAGCACATTATCCAAAGTGCACCTGATAAAATACCGTCAAACTTGCAACTTTGCGTCTATGGTCGAGACTCTGTAAGTGAGTCTCAAACAGGTCCTCGCCTATGAGCTTCTTGGCACGTCTTTCAATGGAGTCTAAGGATTTCAGTTGGTATTTATTAACGTAACATTATTAATTGTACACTGATTGAATACGTATAAAATAATTCAAAACAAAGGAAGGCGACTAATGACACCTCTCTTTATCTAAAACAATTACGTTTGTTTACATGAAAATAACTGTCGATTAACAAAACAACCTATGTCGACCCAAACTGTGATACAATTATAAGAACTTTAATCCGATTCGCCCAAAGGTTGTCAAAACATAGTCAGGGGACAATACCGGTAGTAAATCTGACACAGAAGGAACAAAGTTTGCGGACGCACTATGTAAATACTTTGTGGGTGACTGGACTGATTCACAGATGTAAAGTGCAGATGCAAACTCAAGCTAACTGTCTAGTGCGACGTAGACTAAGCGACTGACTAGAAAACAGTCGCTTACCTACTGAATGAGTCTGCGAGCGTAACACCGCCCTAAACTTCTTTTTTACACTTAATAGATCTATGTTTTGCCACTATCTCGCCTGATGTGAAGCGATGATGTGAGAGATGGAGCACATAGATCTAGAGAGAGACGGCAGTTGAGCGGCTGTTTAGACCCCTCTTGGATGGTTCACCAAACATCATCCCGAAACACGACTGCGCACCTACTTTGTAATGCATTGCGAGAACTATTTATTTAAATAATAGGAGATAACTACTAAGGCCAACAGTCACTCTAACTTACACATTTTCGCATTTATTATGTTATTATATGTTATGTTAGTTATGTTATTATAGTATTAGAGTGAAAGTGTGAGGTCACTTAACGTCTATCATAAATCATAAACTTTTATTGCCAGAATATAGGTAGGAAATCTAGGTGTTACAATTATAAAATGTGCCATATAATCTACCGTATTTAAGGGTGTGCAATACAATTCACATAAAAATATTTTAATTAGTTTGTAAGACAAACAGCTTTATTATTTTACATTATTTTATTCAAATGAATCATTAATTGTTATTATTAATTCTATAAAATGTCAAGATTATTTAATTATTTTCATGTCTTAGGTAATAAAGGTTATTATTAATTTTAATGTCAAATGTATACAATTATGACTTACCTATTTTAACTGTAGGTATTCATTTACAGAGTAAAAACAATTATTCAATAACTATAGTTGTAGTGCTAGTTTAAATTTAATTATATTAGGTGTTCTCATTTCTGTTGGCTTTTTGTTATAAATTTTGATTGCCATTAATTAAAAAGGCAAACTATCTAACTCACTAATGTGTTTATAACTTTGTGAGTGTGCGTCAAGAGTAGTCATGTCTCTAGAAATAATAACAGGAAATAGCCAAGATGTATACCATCGACAAAACTAAGTAGGTATCAATTTTTTCCTCTTCCCAAAGCTTAAAGTACTCAAGTAACCCACACGTTTCGTCCTCTTTGTTTGAACTGAGTCTTTATAAAACAACTATATCTACGTACATTATTTCCAGCAACATTTAAACAATTTTGAGAAACAAAACTTTACCATGACGAGGCTTTATTTCTCCCAGACTAGGTCATACGTCGAGCTTGCCTCGCGTCGCGTTGCGGCAAGCTTTCAGAGCCGCAAACGTTTTAAAAATAAATCGTAAGCTCTCCGCACTTAGATTTAAGACTTTGCGAAAGCACTTTAGTATACTAACTTTTGATGGAAGTGCAAATCATCGGGATTGCAGTTCAATTTAGTGAATTTTGTAGTTAAAAGAAAATTAAGTCATAAGCCTTCGTAACTAAGATTTTTGTTTTGTATTGAGAAGATATGTGCTTGCCCATCGCGCCAAAAGGAGGAACAGAATCACAGAATACTAAGGGACAGAAGCATCATTTCTCAAAGAAATTTAAACAAATAGCGACTCTTGCTATGACGAAATAAAATTCAATTCAGCTCGCGTAGCGCTGCATACCTACCACCAGTCTTATTAAACTACAGAGCGCCTCTCTTTCTATCGCATAGCGTTTATCTCTTCCGACGCGGCACGTGTAACGACGCGCGACCCGCCGTCGGTGTCCAGCTATGTACTTGTAGTTTCGTACCTACAGTGCGGAGTGCGCTAGGCCTGACAAAACCTAAAAATACAGTTTATAAAATTTTGCATTTCTGTTCACTGTCTGTCTGTCCGGGATAAACTCAAAAACTAAGACACGAATTGAAATGCAGTTTTTAAAATATATTCTATAGAGTACACATAGACTTTGTTTCATCAAAATCGGCCCAAGGATATTGAAGTTATGACGCAATTTAGGGAAAAAAAAATATGTGTCTACTATAAGTTGAACCCCTGAACATACTGGATCCTTAGTGCACAAGGCTCAGCTTAAACTGGTGTTTGCTTACCTTGAGAACTAAAGGTTGGGTTGACATGCCGTTTTCTAAAAAAAATTGTGTTGTGTCCTATGCTACAGCTACAACGACATAGGAAAGTTGAAAGGACAATGTTAAGGTGTGAGATAGGAATTGATTTAAAAGTACTGGGCAAATGTAATAGCATTCTAGCTTATCCTCAATCGGAGGAGACCAGAATGCTTTATTATACAAACTTGTAAAGATAGGTCTAAGGTGAGGAGTTTAAGATAAAGTGAGCCTATGAGGGTGGCATGATCATGTATGATCAAACCCTCTATAAATTATTAATAAAGTTTAAAAAAAAACGAGATAGGACGGGATCGAGACAGGAGCGCGACGGTTATGAGATACGAGAGGGACGTTGACGGGATTGGAGCGGGTAGGTAACATAATAGGAGGAGGATGGTAACGGGATAGGAGCGGGAGCAGGAGCGGAATTAGAGTGGGATGGAAAATTGTCGGGAACAGGTTAGATTACTGCACTAAGCATACGAAGTCACAGGCAGCAGCTAGTTCAGTATAATTATGATCATTGAGATCACAACACTCAGTATTATAGTATTGTGAAGTAGGTACATTTTGAGTGAATTAAAAAATATGGTGCTAGGATGGGGATCTTTACTTGATAGTTTTTTATTTATATATATTTAAGGGCTTATTGTGAAGTAAAAAGTACTAAGTATTCTTAAATACGGTCGCATGGTCATCAATATTTTATATTTGTGAACATCTTAAGTACTAGGAGATAAAAATATTAAAGCGGTAACGCTTTACCGCTTTAGCGTAGTTCATGTTTTGAGATACAATGTAATGGCTACTTCTTGCAATCTACGCTTGCCTGGTACTTATTGTAGCAAGTGCAACAAACACATAACAAGATTATCGAACACATAGGTATTCTTGCTAATTGTACTTTAAGGAGTGTAGGTAATGTGGGGCAAATAAGGAATTTTTTGGAATATAGGTCAAAACAGTGGGGCGAATGCGGAACAAACCCTCTAGACATGTCCAGACAAAGTCACCTTTAAGCGAGCACAATAGCTTAATTTCACATTTTTCCACCCATGTGATGTGTTTATGAGTGTATGTCCTACGCTACGCCTACGCACTGGTGTCAAATACTTAACTGAATACGTTAGCATAAATGTTATAAATCTATCTATATCTATCTATTTATAACTAAAATTGAATCACCGATATGTTTGTACGCGCATAACTTCCAAACGACTGCACCAAATTGGATAAATCTTTCTTTTATGTGTCCTTTATTGTCAGGAAAAGGTTTGTATGAAACATAATTAAGAATAATATTTAAAAACGGCGACACGAAGTTTGCCGGGTCAGCTAGTAAAACGGGTAAGACTCATAAATGTATTACCTAAAAACCTATAAAACTACGGTCCAATAAAAGTCAGAACATATCAACACATAACACACCTAGTGCCTACTTGCCTACTACAGTACCTACTGTATGAGTCAGCTAATAAGAAGTTGGTTTTGCGCAGTCGATCCGTCGCGTAAGTCGGTGTTTGTGTCAATATTTGTGACCGAGGGCAAACAGCCGTCGCCTCCGCCCTGTAAACAAGAGCTGACTATCACCACTATGTTACACAGTAGTGAATCTTCATAAATAGAAGATCATTTATACTCTCTCTCACACACACACTCAACACCCACAACCACTCACTCCCACACCCTCATACCTTCACACACAAATCTTCTCACACTCACACACACATAGCATGTTTTTTATTTTCTTAATTTTCTTTTTGTTTATTTTAACTATGTAGTCAGATTTGGCATATTTATGTATCCAAATTGGGGGAAGGAGCTAGTCTAGTTGAGGGCTAGATACTTCAATAATGAAATTGTAACACTTACTATAACAATAAATATATTTTTATGTTATATTTATGTTATACTAGCTGCGCCCCGTGGTTTCACCCGCAGTTTTCCGAGATAAAAATTAGCCTATGTCCTTTTCCAGGACCTAAAGAATCTACAGACCAAATGCAATCAAAATCCGATCAGTAGTTTTTGCGTCATTGAGTAACAACATCCATCCATTCATCTTCACAAACTTTCGCATTTATTATATTAGTAGGTAATGGGATATTAAGTACAGTACAAGAACAATGTTTAACGCAGGTGACTCATTGCGCAAATTTGCGTTTGTTGCTATATTTGTGATCCAGTGCAAATAGTCGTTGCCTCAGCTCCATTAGACTACAATAGTACAGCCCTATTCATAGTTTTCTTCTGAGCCACGTAGTACTAATAAACTCATAGCTCATTGTTTGATAAAGGGAGCAACTGGCCTTCAGACATGTTGAAAGATTGAGTACTGTACAATTCCTTTTATCCACTCTCTGCTAACAGCTTAAGGATTGAGTCAATTACGTAACGTGTTTATACATCCGACAGTACCTCTTATTTGTCGTAGCGAATTATATTATTGTAAGAAAAAGAAATTCAGGGAACTCGAGATAATTTTATGACCTAATACAATGAGTAAGAATAAAAATATAGGTATATTCTTTTCTTATGGTAATTCAGCTGTGAATATATTTAACAAAACATTTTTGTTATTGAATGCATAAGCGCATGCTGGGATTTGAATCGTTCCCGTAAACCCATATAAGAAGGGTAGAAGAAATTTGGCTGATGGAGCAGTTGGCTCGGTCGTCCAGTGGTTAAGGTATCGGGACCGTATTCCGAAAACGCAGGTTCGTTACCTGCCCGAAGTCTTAACAAAACATTTTTAAAGTTATTCTGTCTTCTCTTTGAAATTTGAAATGTCTTCGCTTGAAACTGCTAATAAAACTGTATATACTGGTGGTAGGTTTCTCGTATGCTAGAGGCCGTCTCGGTGGGTACCACTGCTTTGCCAGTTATTCAGCCGCCAAGCGGTAGTGCGCAAGCATTACTGTGTTCCAGCTTAAAGGGCATTGTAGCCAGCGAAATTACTGGGCATTATAAGACTCATCAGCTAATTGTCTCAGACGACAGTGACGAGCGCAGTACAGCGCCGCGCAGGATTTTGCAAAACAATGTTCTGGGTGGTGCTGTTATTGTTATGGGCTGGCGTATTGCTTACCATCAGGCAAACGACCAGCTCGTCTCGTCATTCAGTTACATAATATATATATATATATATATATATAATATATTATATATATATATATATATATATATTTACATCGCACTAACTATCCGGCTACCGCTGAACACAAAAATGCGTCTAAAGTGGCGACCACCGACATTTGGCGACCGATATACGGTCGCCAAATTATTTCTCGAAAATTTTTACTGCAATCGATGTTAGATGTCGTTAGTAGTGCCATATTAAATTTTGTGTCTGTCGCCAAATTTTTTCGAAAGTGCCTGGTGGTGCATATTTTTGTTCCGCGAGTTGTCAATAGGCGGCGCTACATACAGTGCGATGTATATCAGATTTCATTAGCCCGCCTATATGAATACCACACGTTGCCAGCTCGCTTGCTGTGCTGCGAAACGCAAGTGTGCGACGTTGCCGTGTTTCTTTTATTTTGATTTGGTCTCAGTTTGATTGATTCAAGCTCGCGTCAAATTTTTTTGATCCCATATTCGTAGTCGGTCGCCAAAAACGTTCGCGAGAGAACTTTCAGGTATTTTGCCAGTGTGTGTAAAATTTGACGATAAACTGTTACGAACAAGAAATGAAGCGGTCATCATCTACAATTAAATTAAGCTCGAAGTTTGAGATAAATTATATTATTTAAGGTTTACTATTGTATGGGCAAAAAACTATCCCAAAATATCACATTTTATCTTATCGCAATTTTTCAATTAGCAAATCTCTTTTTTGGCAATTTATTGTTAACAAATAATGGCTTTGGATAATTCTTCTTCTGGCGCTTCGCCAGCCGCTGCCGCGGCACGCTCGCTTCGCTCGCTCGGCTCGCGCGTTGTGGTGCACCAGTAACCTAACACACCTCCTCGCGTCGCTCGTCGTCGTACCTATGTATAACTTTACTCTGAAGTTTCGCTATATAATTATTCGTGGTCTTAATATTTCGTTGTTGGTTTACTAAACATTTGCTATTATGAACATTTGACATAATAACATTTGACAAAGTAAAATGATGCCAAATGATAATTTTACCAAGTGAGTAAAAGGTAAAATGTACATTTGCTAAAAAAATATTTGGGAAATGTAAATAGGGCGATAAGTTTGTTGGGAAGTGAAATTTGACTAAAAATATATTGCGCAAAGAGAGCAGTACACCATTATTTAATTATATTGTAGAACCAAATGTTTTACAATATAGTTGAACCTTTGAAGTATGATTATAGGTTTGAGATTTGATCATAAAGAGTTAATAAGTTTGGTGTATATTTGATCGAGCAAACTTTGACCGCAACATTAGAGAAATAAATTAAAAAAAATAAGGTAGTAAGGTCTCCATACAAAATATCTGAAATTATATTAACCGGAATCCTAAGAAGTAGGTACGTACACCTAAAATGTCTTAATATTTTATCATATTGTATTTTACTGATAAAATACGTTAAAAGTTCATCAGTTTTTTTTTTAATAAGTACAGGTACAGGACACTCCACGTAACTTGGACTGTGCCGTGAGGCAAATTTTTACCAGCCACGTATTTAAGTTAAATATTGGGTGTACCGCCCTTTGGGCAAAATATTTTTGGTCATATTTCACTTCCCTAAAAACTTATCGCCCTTGTTTCATTTCCCAAATAAATCTTTAGCAAATTTACCTACATTTCGCATTTTATTCACTTGGTCAAAATCATTTGGCATCATTTTACTTTGTCAAATTTATTACGTCAAATGTTCATTATAGCAAACTACTAATCTAAGGCAAATTTATATATAGGTGCAACGACGAGCGAAACGAGGTGGAGCGTTAGGTAACTTTTGACCACCACATCGCACGAGCCGAGCGAGCGCAGCGAGCGTGCCGCGGCAGCGGCCGGCGAAGCGCCAGAAAAAGATTTTGCATTTTGTTAAAACGCTTTTTTTGTAAAACCATAATAATTTGCCAAAAAAGAGTTGCTAACTGAAAATATGCGATAAATTGATTTGACAAATGTTTTTTTACCAAATGAAAATTTGCGTAAAATCGTTTGCGATGAGATATTTTGGGAAAAATTTTTTGCCCATACATTAGTAAAGCTAATTATTGTCACACTTCGAGTACTTTATCTGAGTAGTCACAACACACTAAATAAACAAATTGTACCTAATACAATTTTTTTTATTGTGTTTTTCATATGGGTTTGGAACTAACCTAAGTATTTAGAAATTGACTGTACTGGCTAAGGATTTCATATCCAAATATTATGAAAGGTAGCATAGTTAGTTTTAGAGTAAATTTAAATATACATCTTTTATATAAAGGCACCAAAAGTACGGTGCATTGGCTAGGATACTGAAAGTGCTAGGATATGAATGAAGTAAATATTAATGAATACGGAGTTGATATAAACGTAGAAAAAAAACGGTAGTCATACTGTTGTAAAAGTAAATGGAAATATACGTTTAATATACATGGATGTTAAAAGTATAGCGTAGTAGTTAGGGAGTCAAAAGTTTTGTAAAGTGAGTGCACTGCAGTATAAATCTATTTTATTATTTATTGGAAATAGACAGTTTCTGTTTAATTTACGCTATATCCGGTGTTCAAATGAATGAACATTCGCAACTGTAGCTCTTCTAAAACAAACAGAAGTGGTGGTTACCATTTAGATGCAATATGAAAGGTCGCCAAAAGTGTTCCAGGATTATATATATATATATATATATATATATATATATATATATATATATATAGATATTGTAAGTCACCATATGACAGGACTGCTTATATTCTGATATTTCTTTTATGTATCATTCTGTTCGCAATAAAAAATTATATAAAACAAGATCTTATTGGTCCAAACAACAATGTTAATAACACCGATTCCATTTCCCGTTTTGCCGTAAGCTACAAAGAGGGATTGAAATATTATTTTGGGCATTTTATTTATATTTGTTTTCAAACAGTGCCACTGCGATAGAACGTTACGCAGAGCTTGAAATTTTCATCATAAAATATCCCATTCCCGAGCACACCAACAGAATATTTTTAGCTAAATAAATTACAATGTTAGCTGAAAAACGGAAAATGAATGAAATGAAAATTGAATTCTGTTTTACTCTTTTTGAACCTGTCGACCCAAAAAGTAGAATTAACATATCACGTAGAGCGTCATGTTCCATGATAGCTACTCGTACTTAAGTACCTAGGTAATTATCGTGGAACACCATTTTTACCGACTTTAAAAAAGAAGGCGGTTCTATGTTTCACGGCATATTTTATATCGACCAGCTCGTCTCGTAGTAATAGTCATAGTAATTTATTCATATTAAAAATACATTTGTTTCGTCATTCGCAGTTACATAAAAACGTCCTTTTTTTTGTAAAATGTATACTTGTATTGCGTTGCTACCATATGGAATAGGCATCGATATATCTTATATCTATTAATGATTAGTATTATCTATCGTATTATAATATTATTATTATTATATTATGTCGCTCTTTCTCACGGGTTATACACCCGGTCCTTTGGAAGGCTTGCGCGGGGACATGAGACCAACACGTAGAGGCCTTTTAGAGCATTTAATTTAGATATGTAATGGGCAACACTTATCGGAGACTGTCTCTAAGTGCATCATTAGAAGATACAATCAAAGACAGTACATAAGTGCGAGGACTATTATTGAAGATATGAAAATTACTTATGATTGGGCTATTGAAGTGAATTTTTAATGGATGAGAGCCGGTCTATGATATGAGACCTCGGCACCTGCCAGTTCCGCCTCAAAAGAAAATATATTATTATTATTATCCAAATTATTTATTTTCTTTCTTAAATTTAAGTTTTTACAGTGTTTCTATAAAAAGTGTATACAAAAATATTATAAAAAACCTAAACCTAGAGTGCCGCCAGCAGCGGGGCAGGGCCCAAACTACCGGTGGTTAAGGCTGCAGAGTGAGGAACCTACTGACAATACGTGCCGTGTCAAGGAGTACTGCCTTCTGCATCTGTCCAACCGTCTAGCGAGAGCCTCTTGAGATGTTGGTCGAGGCTCTTCGCTATTAGGCCGTTCGCCGAAACAACTATCGGGACAATGATCGTCGAGTCAACATTCCATATGGCGGTTACCTCGTGGGCCAAGTCAAGGTACTTGCTGAGCTTGTCCTTCTCGGCCTTCACGAGATTCTCGTCATGTGGGATGGTGATGTCGACGAGCACTGCCCGGCGTTGGGACCGGTCGACCACCACGATATCAGGCTTATTGGCTACTACTATTATTATTATATTATTATTGTTATATTAAATTATTATTAATCATAGAATATTATGATATTTTTTCGGAAAATTCCTAACAAATAGTTGAGATGTACATAATAGAACAGTTTTTGTAAGCCAAACTCCAAGCAGAACACATACATTTTAAGCTGCTTTTTGTTTACTACCACTACAAAGGAGCTTTCAGCTTTCCTAATAGCATAACTCGCTTTGCTGTTCATAACAGTCAACGTCGGATGCGGTCACCATTTGGATGAGTGACTGTGTAGTAAAAACATCTGAGTTAAGTTGCCATGCTTCAGAGGATATGTTAAGCCGTCGATCCCGGTTTTTGTCTTAGGACAACAGTCGTATATGATATGTCGTAGGCCTTCGGAAGACTTCAAAGGAATAAAGTCGCTTATTCAGTTACATACAAAAAATATATTTATACATACATGGATCGTGAATAAACACTTAATATTTATATATACACAATCGTCTAAAATGGATCCATTCCATGCAGTGTGTATAATATTTCCTTGTGTACGTGATGTACTTCTAGCTAGACGATATTCACGTTTACGCTAGAGAGGGCATCAGGCGGCGCTAACGTGGCGTGACGGAGTAGCACGGGCTAAGTGCTCGGCTAAATTGCTCGCAACGACTAAACACGCCTGGAGCTGGGAGGCCCCTAAATATGCACATGAGTCGTGGTCAGTTCCTTCAGAATAAGCTACAAATACTTGGCTCCACATTAAGTATCCACTATCATCGATGCCGGTGGATATCCATAAGAGAAGGTGACGTGAAGAGACTGCTTTCTATCAGGCGAGAGAGACTACTGCTCATTTGCCACTATGTTCCTACTTAAGATTATACAAATTGGTTTTGAAATTATATGGGTACAACCAAACCAACAACCATTGCAGGAAACGTATGACGCAATATGTAACTACTAACTATATAGTAAACATACGAGTACAACATATTGATAATAATTAGGCATAGATTACAGCAGATTCATCATCATCATCATCAGCCGGAAGACGTCAACTGCTGAACATAGGCCTCCCCCATAGATCGCCACAACGAGCGGTTGCTCGCTGTTTGCATCCAGCGGCTCCCCGCGACTCTTACAAGGTCGTCGGTCCACCTTGTACAGCAGATTGCTGGCAGCAATTGGAGGAGGAAAGCTGAAAATCGGGAACAGTGGCGTGCTTTGGGAGAGACCTATGTATGTCCAGCAGTGGACTGATATAGGGTGATAATGATAATGGTGAGGCATAAGTTAAGTATTTTCTTAAGAAGAGTCTATTAAGTCTATACAGTTAGAATTTCCTGTTCTTTTAAATATTGACGATGAAAAATGTGGCGCAACAGAGCAAACTCGTATTTAATGGCCCTCGCCAATCGACATCTAAAAGGCAGGTGAAGCTTAATTCACTTAACATACTACTTACTTCGTACAGAAAATCAATCTGAAAAGACTCATTTAGCGTAACGCCGAGAAGATTAATAGACTTCGTGAGAGTAGAGAACAAATTAATGCCTACAGTCATGTTGTGATGATGTATAGGATCTTACGAGTATACCTATATAATTATGTATATAGATTTGCATCTGGAAAATTTTAAATAAATTTTTTTTTAGAGTTTACTTATATTATGTGATGTTATTGTGGTATTGTGTTACTCGTATGCAAAAAGTTCTCTGAGATCCACTATAACTGGTCAAGACGTCAAAACTACGAAAACCACGATCTCAAATCACACATATACTTGGGAAAATCCTTGCAAGTATTTTTCTCACAGCGGTTATAGCATCTGTATAAAAACTATTGCATCTACCTATGCCACAGAATACTAAGGGACAGAAGCATTACTCCGCAAATAAATTTAAACAAATAGCGATTCTTGCTATGACGCAATAAAATTTAATTCAGCTCAAGTAGCGCTGCATACCTATCAGTTATATTAACCTACAGAGCGCCTCTCTTTCTATCGCATAGCTCTTATCTTTTCTGACGCGGCTCGTGTAACGACGCGCGACCCGCCGTCGGTGTCCGGCTATGTACTTCTAGCTTCGTACCTACAGTGCGGAGTGCGCTAGGCCTGCCTATGCTAAGCAATCTTTAAGTACTTACCTACCTACTACATAAACTAAGATTAGTCCTATCAAAGCTTGACTATTCTTCACCGCGCAGGCGCATTCTGAAATCGTAGATAAAAGCGGTGGCAGTGCCAACTCGGAATACTTGTCCATTAATCTTGTCATGAGCTATGATGGCTTCTTGTTTGCCAATCAGTTTCATATCTTGTTTGATAGGCCTAAC
Organism: Petrophora chlorosata; assembly: GCA_951640565.1. Taxonomy (NCBI): domain Eukaryota; kingdom Metazoa; phylum Arthropoda; class Insecta; order Lepidoptera; family Geometridae; genus Petrophora; species Petrophora chlorosata. The sequence continues at coordinate 14,617,456 of OX621191.1, read as the reverse complement.
AGGCGCTACCCGCACTTAAGTTTAGATTTTGGATCATTAACCGGCTATATTCACGAGTAGAAGTTGAAATAGGTACTCAACTGGCGTTTGAGCGGTACATACGCTTATCATGACAGAGCGGAGTACCTTGAGTGACGACCAGGTCATCAGATAGTAAATGAACAAGCCCGCCCATAGCAGTTGCAGCGCCAACTTGTATATCATATCAAAGTTAGTTTTAATAATAATATTATTATACTAATTAGGTTTGTTACCTTTAGGTAGGTTTGCGATCCTATAATGACTTAATACATATATTTTTGACACGGCTTATGAGTTCGAAGCGATAATAACTTTGCTCCAAAACTATTCGCTGCCCGGTATCACCAAACAACTACATGAATGCGCGAAATAGGGGACTCGGCATCTCTAACAAAACAGCGTGTTTTATTTATCAAATGAATAATAAGTATTTGGCGTATTCTGAAGGAGTGTAGTAATAGTAAGAGTATTTTATATTTTTTACCGACCAATTTTATATTTCCTAAGATTTTTCTTTAAGAGCGAGTGTGGCCCAGTGGGAGCACGTCCGACTTTTGATCCGACGCACCCAAGTTCGAATCCCGCTGGCTCCGCACCACTGACATTTTTAATTTATGTGCGGACACGACAAACGGCGAAGGAAAACATCGTGAGGAAAGCAGCATGTCCAATCAACTCAAAGAAATGTGACATACACCAACCCGCACTGAGCCAGCATGGTGGATTATGGCCCATACTCTCTCTATGAGTGAAGGCCCGTATCCCAGCAGTCGGAACGTAATTGGCTGATGATGATAATGATGAAGATTTTTCTACTAAATGTCATTATTATTCCTGTTGTCTGCAAGCACTACAAGCAAGATCATAGCAACTCCTAATGCTTGTCCATTAATCTTGAGCTATGACAGTTGCTCATTTGCGAAACATCTCAGCGGCGAATGCCGGAGCTATTACAGTAATTAGTTTGACCACCGCAGGATATTATATTACGTGTAGTGCGGTCGAGGATATAGTCTATGATGTAAATGCAGCTGATGTAGAATTCTAAAATCAGTCTGAAATCTCTGAAACGTAGGTATTTTTAGATAGATAGAAGATAGAAGACACTAAAGAAGGAATTACGTATTGAAGTTGGAACACACTTTCTTATGACAAGTACAATAGGCAGTCTTATCGCTTAGCACCGATTCGGAAAATCATTTGCATTAGGTTCGGTATAGCATCAAAGTGGTCCCATAATATATAAATTTCATTGATATTCTATTTTGGACGTCGGAGATACATCAAAATTTAAGTTTTTTTTTTGTTACAAAATAAATTATTTCTGTTCATAATCATTTGTCCCGTAGCAGGAATCGAACTTGCAACCTTCGTGGTAGCTGAGTTTTGGAGCTGAAATGCCCAACGACTAAACCGTAGAGGATATCAAGTTCATTAAGTTTATATATACGGCACTACAAGGTACCTATACAGAGTAGTCCAAAGCTTCTATCATGTCATTAGTCATCCTATTTTAGCATAAATCTAAGTCTCTACGCTAACCAGTAATCACTGTCGGACTAGGATTTAATACGTTTCATAACAAATTAGTCCAACCACAAACACGTTAGTTTCCATTTAATTCGACATTTATTAAGCTCTGGTCTGCGGTGGAATACATTCATATCGGTATCAGTAGCAGTTGGTACTAGCCCTCGCAGCATCGTAGCTATACATACAATATGACAGTATGGAAATTATGCATCCACCAACCGTCCGACCGTTTAGCTACACGTCTTTTGAAGTGCCAAAGTCGTAAGTTCAAAAGTTCAATTAAGTAGGTATTAGTCAATCAATTAAGGCATAACCGATAACCGTTGGGGTAGACGCGTTCTAGAGTAGAGACCACGAATTGACAAACGTGTAGGACGCCCTCAGGCTAGGTGGAGCGACGATCTTCGCAGGGTGGCTGGTAGCAGCTGGATGAGAATAGCCGGGGATCGGGCTCAATGGCGTGCAATTGGAGAGGCTTATGTCTAGCAGTGGACTGCGATTGGCTGATGATGATGAGAAACACTTATGAACGTCATTTTACCATATTGTATAGCTCCGTATGGAAAGACCTCTATAGACGGCGGTAGCTCATTCCACATCTTGCAGATGTGACCGAAAGCCAATGTATATATATTTATATCTATATATTTTGTATATATATACATTATATTTATTATTTTATCTGTAGTGATTTCGAACCACCTTCCTTCCAAATGATATGTCTTTTCTGTTCAATGGTTGTGTGGAAGAGATCGCTTTGAAAGATAAGACCGCCTATTGTTATGGTGATTACTTTGAAATATACTTGTTTTTCATGTACCTATTTTTAAGGTTTTTAACCATAAACTGTTTATCAATCTATATATCGGTTCCAGTCTGAAACACAGGAGCCTAGATCGGAGCAGGATTGCACTCATTCAGAAGTACATTAGGGTTGCTGCTTTAACGCAGCGTCTCTTACTGTTCACTTACTGTGTTTTGCTCTGTTAGGCCATAAAATTTGCATGCTATTAAGCAAATTACGCAGATGGCGCTATCTCGGCAGGTAATTATTGTTATCGTTCAATTTATTCGCTCTCTGAGATTACAACTCATTTCATTTGTTTTGTAACAAAAGCCCAAAAGGTCATCGAGATAATGCAAGTACACGTTCAAGCCAAGATTAACTGTCGCTAGCCCGAAATTAAGCCTTAGTCGTCACTTAATTTAAAAACTCTTCCCCTTTCGTAGGCGAAAAAGTTAAGAAGGAAAACATTAGAAGCCCGAGATTCATCAATCTTGAAAGTTGTAATCGCGTCTTTGAGCGGAGGTGAAACTTTCGATGGTTTTGAGACAGTAAACATTAAACCGAATATTTAACTAAAAGAGCTACTTACCTCGGGGTAAGTTTTAATGAGCAGCCTATAAGGAGGGTGTTCTAAATTAACCCGTCCCGCTTACTTTTTCTGAGTCCGTTTTCACTTTTATATTTTGGACGTAGTTTTTCAGGTGGTCGTTGGGTTCTGTCTACCTGTTTTTATTCACTCTCTTTTATACGTTTCTCGTCGTATTTTATTTGGTACGTTTACATTATATATTCTTATGTTACTTTAGGTTGTGGTTCAGTGTTTGAATAAGTCGTGTAATTTGTGATTTTGACAAGTCTGACACTCCCTTGGGGAGTCGCTGTATTACCAACTTGTAAAAAGAATAACTGAATTATTCCTCACTTAATTCCCAACATCTATATTTTATAATTGAACAAGCAATTGAATTTGAACATTTCCAGTGAACAAGCCTACTTAATAATTATTATATCTTAAAGTTTACAGTAGAAAGACCACGAACACTTTGCACTTCACAAGACAAACGTGACGAGGGTTCGTCAGCGCGATTATAATTTTGATTTTAAAGGAATACCTTTACAGAAAAAAGACTTCTTGCGCATATTTTAAATCAACATCTTATAGAAACATCTTCGAAAGATGCTTACACAAAAATCCATCTGTCAAAATTCTGGCCAGTAAGAAAATGTTCAAGCAAAATATCGCCTTTCAGATATTTATTTCGTCGTCTCATTTACAAAACGGTCCAATTGGGGTATTTCTCATTTTGTATTTGGTTCCTTTCATATTTCACATCAGAGATTGACAAAAGGAGAAGGCATTGTTGACGCGCGAATAATCGAACTACAGAAATGGTTTGCTCAACCTTTTCTCGACTTGGATTACAAAGGGGCTTGAATTAAGATACGGCATTGGATATGCAAATATGTTCTTTACTTTTCAAAACTGGACGAGTAATGAAGTCAAACTTAGGTGTCATATTATACTATGGCTAAGTTTACGGACGAAAACCTAAGGTAGCTAACCTGTTTAGGTAAACACAGTCGAAGTTTTGCAATCCCAACACGTCTGTTTAGCAACAGCGTAATCTCCAGCTGACGTTTTAAAAGCGTGAGATAAATTAAAATACGAGCGGCAGCTTGATTTTATTACTTTTCATTATGAAAAAGTTAAAAAGTTTTACAATAAACATAAAGGTTTTCAATGGTCGAGCACCCTGAACTGGGAATCGCCTTCATAATGATATTTCCAGCGGAAAAACTGGAAGCTCGTCTCTAATTAAATCTTTCCGTTCTTTTTTGTTTTTAATTTCTCTCTGACTGAGGTCGTTTTATTAGAATTCCAATTTCGAAAGTCCGTAAAAACAATCGTTTATTGTAACAATGGGTCATTTGTAATTCGCAATTCTTTACTATTACAATTTATTTTCTATTTGATTATTTCTCAGATGTATTTTCAAACAAATTTCCGATGCTGCCATGTATTGAAATAATAAAAAAGTTTGCTTATTTTTTATATACAGGGTGTCCCAGAAGTCAACGTCAAGCCGGAAGCGGGTGATAGGCCAAGTCATAATAGTTATCAGAAAAAATGTATTTTTAAAATCATAGGCATTTCAAAATAATCGAGAAAATCTACATACTGTAATGGTGTTTTAACTCTCATTACTAATTCTTAATTTAAATTTAAATTCTCAATTTTTTATTTCTATTTATTTTGTAATCCTGAATAATATAATTTATTACCTAAAATTTAAGTCAACTGCCAAATATCATATATTTTATATAACTGCCAAATACATAACTTTAATTTTTATATTTATTTTTCTGATAACTAATTATGACTTGGTCTATCACCCGCTTCCAGCTTGACGTCGACTTCTGGGACACCCTGTATATTTATAATTTAACATAATTAATATACCCTAAGAAAATAATTAAACCCACCAAGCAAATTACTTCCAAAACCAATTCATATTATTCTAAATCTGTCAATCGGTCATTATTATAAAAACCTTTTGTTTCAGTCGAAGAGAGAGAGCACACACATTTTCTCAATTGTGTCGACCACTACAATGAAAGCTTCACTATCAATTATTATTATTCGTCCGTTCAAAGTAAGCCTACAAAAGATAGAGACAAATATATAAGCAATGAAGCTTTAGTAAAAGGGTTTCCGAGTATCTTGAATCCAATTTGAGGGCGCCGCCATCGATATCAGCTCGGGAGAGAACCCAATTATTGGGCCACTCGCTGGGTGCTCGAACTCACTCGCCGCACCCCCGTGCATGGACGGTAACCACACCTTGCTGCCGTACTATAGTCAAAGTCAAAGTCAAATATCATTTATTAAATAAGCACAAACTTGCACTTTTAAAGGTCATAAACACATGATACAAATAAAATAAGTATGTTAAAAATTGTAACTTATGTTAACATGACTTTGAAAAAAAGGTAAGTATGTTTACCCATTTCTTTCCTATACTCAAATTGAAGTCTGAGTGCTGAAAAGAAATGCGAAAACTGACACTACCAGTGCTTTAGAAATACGCCCGCTAGAGAAGATAGCACCAAGAAACTCTGCGGGGATGTCTTTTTTCAGCTCTTTTAAAATGTCTCGAAAATAACAATGAACAATTACGTATAAATTAGAATTTACAGAATGTCAAACAAGAAGTGCGAGTGGGATGTCCCATTGTCATAGTATCAGTAACAAAAGAGTGTAAATAAAATATAAGTAGGTATGATATAACACACATATAAAAGGCGTATGTAGCTAAGTGCATATGTGTTGCTAAGTAGACTATAATATTATCTACGGCTGCAATACGTAACCAACTGTGAAATGCCGTATACCGTGGCCCAGAATGTTTACCACAACGAATAACGTAACAACGAAGAATCGCAGCCACGAATAGTCTTACAACGAAAGCAGTCGACCTCGAATGATATTTCATTTATTAGCTGAATGTTTAAACTCTCCACAGACGCTTGTTGTGTGAACCGAAAGATACACTAGAGGCAATCGAAAGGCGAGCCAAGAGACTCATTGGCGACGACGCGCTGTTCGAGTTGAGACTCCACAGTCTTTAACATCGACGCAAAATAGCCAGTCTATCGGTCTTTTATCGGATACATTTCGGCGAGTGTGCTTCGGAATTGCACCAATTAATTCCCCCGTCCCCGTTTCATCATCGGACTACGAGACGAACGGCAACGCGCCACCGATATATGGTGGACATACCTCCTGCGCGCACTAAGCGCTTTGCTTCCACTATCATTATGCGCACTGCAAAAGAGTGGAACTCCCTGCCGGAGTCAATCTTTCCCGATACTTATAATCTAGGAATCTTGAAATCTTGAGTGAACAGGTACTATCTTGCCAAGCGTGCTACATCGTCGACCGCATCGTCGCTTACCATCAGGTGAGATAGAGGTCAAACAAATACACTAAGGGCCTTATCACATTGATGATTTGCGAGCGTTTTTACACAGTGTCTTCGCTGTAAGTGCGCAGCGAATTCGCCGCGAGCGTTTCAGTGCCTGTTTCGATAATTGAAAACATCATTTGGAATCGTATGTCAGCACAATACCAATAATACGGTCTCTATCACTCTTGTGCTTCTTTCATCAACCATTACAAAGAAGTCCCTAAAAATTTTCTGCCTTTCTGCACATGCTCATTGAAATATGGCTTACGGATTTGCCTTCATTATCGTGTGACATTATTATTGTTACCAACTTTTATTTAACTTTGCCTGTATGTATGTATGTATTTGGGTCAAATCTGACGAGTCGATCCATTTCCCGTACGTGTGTAGTTATGATGACATGTAGCGCCCCTGAGCCGATCTGATAATTGAGTTGGAGGGTTCCAGAAACTAGGTATTTATATATATGTATATATATGCATATATATATATATATATATATATTAATCTGTTTTAAATAGATTTTAATAAAAGGTTTAATTTAAAAGTTTTTTATACTTTTAATTTATAGTGCAATCAAGCAAAGATTTATTGCATACATTTGAAGTAAAAAAAACTAACTTAAAAATAACTTAAGTAACTACATAAGGCATTAAATACGTATATATATATATATATAAATAATACGTAGACCTAAAACTGTTATAGTTATATTATTTCCCAAGACCTACATACCATATTTCACCTAAAACCATTCCGTAGTTGTTGCGTGATTGAGTAACAAACTTTCACATTTATAGGATAGAATCATAAGACTTCACTGTGTACATTTGGGTACGTTTGTGACTCTTTTCAGAATTTTCCTTCACCGGAATGTTTTAAGTAAAAATATTCACCATAAAGCTTCGGTAAAAGGGTTTCGTAGTATCTTCAATCCAATATCCAGCCGTCGGAGTCGATATCACTTCACGGAACCCAATTATTAGCTCTCTCGCTACGATCCGCAACTTGATAGATACTCAAATGCGCTCGCAACCGCACGAGGCTGGGTTGTTAAATAAAATTAGTGGGAACCGGGAAATAGCAAGCTCAGCTACTTTAAAAGGTTAATCGAGTATTTTCTATCCAATTTCCATACGATATTGTTACACCTCATATCATAGAGAAGAAAGAGGGTAGAAAGAAGAAAGAAAAGACATTTATTCGAAACATACACTCAACATTACATTAAACTATAATACTATACTTCGCATAACAAATAATATTGTATAACAGATGAAGATAATATAAAATAAAACAATATAACACATAATAAATACATAATATAATTATAGTACAATGAAACGTAGCGCGATGTCAGGAAAAGGTGCCAACTCATCATAAAACTAAGGTAATAAATACCTTGGCACTGATTTTCAGTCGGCCGTGACATCACGAAGAGTTAGAAAGAAGTTAGTTAGAACAGTTAGGGTGTGGGAGAGAGAAGCAAATAATTGAACCACTCGCCCGTTTGCCCGCTTTTCGTACGCTACGTTTCACAAGTCGATTGCGCTACCGCAGGCTTGCACAGACGAAATGCATACCGGTTTTGTATTTTCCTGTCGATCGCCAATCCCTTGCCGGTCGTTTTTATCAGATTTACCAACAGATAATGTAAATAAAAATAGTTTCTGAATATTATATTAACCTGTACTTCAACAGGGATGTCCATGAAACATTATAATGTTTTTGGGTCACAACTTTGTCGTTGACTATTCTGAAATAACAGTTAAATGTAAATTTGAAGTAATATTACTAAAATATATACATGTATATTTTTGACAGCCTCTGTGGTGTAGTGGTTGGGCAGGTTGGCTCAAATCTCATGCTTAGTAATTTTAACCGACTTCAAAAGGAAAAGGTTCTCTATTCGATTGTATTTTGTTTTTTTATGTTTGGTACCTTTGAACTCCGTCATTCGTGAACCGATTTGGAAAATTCTTTGCGTTAGGTTCAGTATAGCTACGAAGTGGTCCCATATAAATTTCATTGATATTTGACCTTGGACTTTGAAGATACATTGCAGTTGGTTTTTTCGTTTGATAAAACGTATACTTCACTAGTTGCAATGCTCTTTAAACAGGAACATAGTAATGCTTGCGCAATACCGCTTGCTAAACTAATTTCAAAAGTCCACACTTTATAATTTCAAAAATAAATATCGTATCGTAATTAGACTAATCATCAAGTAAATTACATTTCTGAGAACAGGAAAACTTATCTTTAAAGAATATCCTTGGAATTTCCTTTATTACCTTTATTACATTCAAATTGAGTTTAATAAAATATGTAATGAAGAGTTGAAAATTCTCTTCTATCCGTCAAGAATAGAATAGAATAGAATAACTCTTTATTATAACACCAAAATACAGCAATAATTAAAAACTAAACTAACTAACTTAATAATAGTGTCACAATGGGCGGTCTTATCGCTCAAAGCGATCTCTTCCAGATAACCCACAAGTGAAGGAATGTAGACAGAAATATTTAGGGACGGTGTTACTTTAAGATAATTTTGTTATATAATATAATATACCTACATAAACCAACGTCATTACATAGAATACATAACATAATAATAAAATATACCATTCATCATCATCATCATCATCATCATCAGCCTATCGCAGTCCACTGCTGGACATAGGCCTCTCCAATTGGACGCCATTGAGCACGATCCCCGGCTACTCTCATCCAGCTGCTACCAGCCACCCTGCGAAGATCATCGCTCCACCTAGCCTAAGGGCGTCCCACACTACGTTTGCCAATTCGTGGTCTCCACTCTAGAACGCGTCTACTCCAACGGTTATCGGTTCTACGGCTAATATGGCCGGCCCACTGCCACTTCAGCTGGCTAATCCTGTGAGCTATGTCGGTGACTTTAGTTCTCTGTCGAATTACTTCGTTCCGGATACGAAATATACCATTACATAGAGAACATAAATCGTCCCCTTAATGCAAAAACCGACTAAGTGCGCTTTTTAAAATGTTAACATTAGTATGTAGATCTTGAAGAGGAGATTCTAATGGTATTCGTTACTCATTTTTGTTGAAAAGCGCACTTAGTTGGTTTTTGCAGTAAGGGGACGAAATACTAACAGTAGACGCGTCAGGCCACACTACAGAGCTTTAGGATGAACAAAACAACAATCATTTCATCAAAACACTTTCTCTGTGGCGGGCTAGTTAGAAACTTAATCGTTTGAATTTATACAACAAAATTAAATGGTTCAAAATTGTTACTCAGAAATATTTAGACTATATCATCTGTATTAATATATAAATATCTTAATAAATGGCGTACACGTCACGTTTAAGATGGTTAAATAACGGAAGAAGAAATTCGACACTCGAGTTGGTGACCACCGTAGCTCAATTGGTAGAGCGTCCCGAGGGAAGATTGGGTTGCGGGTTCGAGTCTCAGCCGGCGGTCGAATTTTTTCTTTCCAAAAATCCTGGTTTGCGTTTTTCGCTTGGAATTCGTTAATGCTTCATATAATAAGAATATTTAGACTATTTTCAATTTTAATTATTTATATAACCAAAAAAAAAGTAATACAATATCTCAATTATAAAATTAACTCTTAATCGTACATACTTCTAAATCATAAAAGATAAAGATAACCACCGGCATTCATACTAGGATACACCTGTGTGTGCTGCTAGTTAGTTTTTTCACAATTTCAATAATATAATCACTTATATATCACGGATATCACATCATACCATCACAACACTTTGTTTCTTGTCGCATCATAATAAAAAACCGGCCGAATTCGAATCGGACTCGCATACGAAGGGTTCCATACCATTATCTATAAAAACGTCAAAAAAATCAATTCTGTTGTATGGAAGCCCCCTTATATATTCATTTTAATCTGTTTTTTATTTGTTGTTATAGCGGCAACATAAATACATCATCTGTGAAAATTTCAACTGTCTAACTATCACAGTTCATGAGATACAGCCTGGTGACAGACGGACAGACAGACAGACGGACGGACAGCGGAGTCTTTTTAATGGGGACCCGTTTTACCCTTTGGGTACGGAACCCTAAAAACTAATCTAACCATTAAGTACATTCTTAAAACACCTAGTATTATGTATTTAAATATACCATTTTTTTACGCTTAATAGATCTATGTTTGGCCACTATCTCGCCTGATGTGAAGCGATGATGTGGCCTAAGATGAAGCACATAGATCTAGAGAGAGACGGCAGTTGAGCGGCTGCTCAGACCCGTCTCCCCGATGGTTCACCGAACATCATCCCGAAACACGACTAGGTCGCTTGAAGGTCTGGCTTCTTATTGCTACCTATTGCAAAGAGTGACGATACTATTTAAATTTTTCTCTTAGAGTTTACTGATGTCTTTTATAGATTTTCTATTTGATATTGGTGACGTCACGAAATAACCTTAGTGCAGTATTATCACTTATTATCGGTGCTACTATCAAATAACATGGTTTTGGAATGTAGCCGGAAGAAGTTTATGTAAACCATGCGAAGTTTCATATAGTTTCAGCAAGATATTTACCCCAATTACCTCGGGATTAGGAAGGTATTACCTTCAAGGTAACAGCGAGCGGCATCGCTTGAGGTACAAGAACTGATTTGAGCTTAACGCGGCGAGATCAGCAACGGCTCTACAAAATTACGGCAATTTACATAAACGCCGCTTGTATCAGCCAGATTAAAGTATTCGTTTCGTTTGTGCGCCATCTTATCTTTACTAAACTCAGCTCATGGGACAGTCCATCTTTCCAAGAGATAGTTAAGCATAGCCTATATATAAATTCTATAATTAAGATTCCCTGTTTCTAAGGAGCCCGGAACTACGAGGACCATATTATCACCCTACAACAAGCAGACAAGAAACAAAACAGAGAGCGAGTGTGGCTAGAGCGCGAGTGTGGCTCAGCGGGAACTCGTGCGCCTTTCAATCCGACGCACCTGGGTTCGAATCCCGAGTCGGCCCTGCACCAATAACTTATAGTTAAGTGCAGATTTTGTACGCTCGCTCTAAAACGGTGAAGGAAAACATCGTGATGAAACCCGCTTACGCGCTTTGGAGTGGTAGGCTCTGGCCGTGGTTGTAATACCACCCACCGAATAAAGCCATGCCGTCAAGCGACCTAGTCGTATTTCGGGATGATGTTCGGTGAACCATTAGAGAGACAGGTCTGAGCAGCCGCTCAACTGCCGTCTCTCTCTATCTATGTGCTCCATCTTAGGCCACATCATCGCTTCACATCAGGCGAGATAGTGGCCAAACATAGATCTATTCAGAGTAAAAAAAAAAATCCTTCCACTATTTTTTCTGAGCTCAAACATTTTTTACCGACTTTAAAAAAGGAGAAGGTTCTCTATTCGATTGTTTTTTTATGTTTGTTACCTCAGAACTCCGTCATTCATGAACCGATTTGGAAAATTCTTTCGCGTTGAGTTCAGAATATAGCTACGAAGTGGTCCCATATCATATAATTTCATCCTTCATCCACCTTGGACTTCGAAGACATTGAAGTCGGTTTTTTTGTTTGATAAAACGTATACTTGTTCCGTTTCGGGAATCAAACTTGCAACTTCCTTGATATCAATAACCACTATACCACAGATATTGTTAGAAGTATAATAACTTAAGGATCTGCATGGTTATCATTAGGGAAAATACTTTCTGACTAGGGGCTTCCTATTTGTTGAATTTATGTATATGGTCTAATAAATACATTTGATTTGAAACTTTGGCCGTATTCTTTTCTTGTCGCACTACAGTATGGTAGTTTTCATACAATACAATACAATACAATAACACTTTATTGCACACCAAATAACATATATACAATAATTAAAAATAAAAAAAGACGTGTGGCACTCGGAGAAGGTAAAGCTATTGCATAGCATTCGGAGTGGGGGGTGTTAGGTTATTTTCGTTACGGAATTTCTGGATTCGGTCTCCACCCTCAAGGCCCGCGATAGAAGCTATGCAATAGCTTAGTAAGTCACAGAATACATCGTAATTTTGACGAACGGCCTTATCGCTTAGAGCGATTTCTTCCAGACAACCTTTGGATGGATAAAACAGGTATAAGATCTAATGCGGTTTGGTGATGTACATAATAAACAAATATAAATAGTCACAAGTAACTTATATATATAAATAATAAGTATAATGTATATGTATGTTATAGTCATAGTGTTAACATTTTTATTTTGACGAACAAAAATGTAATCTTGAGCGTTATTCAGAATCAATTGAAAAATATGCATTGTTCAGTGCTTACAGAAACCTTTCAAATATTATTTCTTATAACCTACATATCCACAGAAATGGACGAATATTAAGCCTAAGTGAACCTATCTATCTTGCCGCGTAACATATAACCCCGCTGAGGTATTTACCTCAAGATTGCCCTTAGATTAATCCCGGAACAGCGTCAGCAACCCTCGGGGAGGTAAAGCGAAATGATTTGCGCTTAACGCGGTTGGGACGGTCGGATCGGCGCAGATCGTCGACTCGACGTAATCCAGGTGATGTACATAATTCATGAGGCATCAGTACCTACAAGGTTTAGACGTATGCGTTATTTGGTTTGTTGACGGGGTAGATGGAGACAACCTTTCATCCAAGTTGGAATCAATAGTCAATAGTTATTTATTCATAATAAAAATGACATGTCAGTAATAATAAATAAGAATTAATAAATTTAAAATTTGTACAAGCATGTACCAGTTGGTTATGTCAGTATACAAGTAAATAATAATATAGAATTAATTAAATTAAATTATCCTTGTACGTCATAAAATGATAATTAAAAAAATTACAAATTATACGAGCGAGCGAGTGTGGCTCAGTGAGAGCACGTGCGACTTTCGATCCGACGCACCTGAGTTCGAATCCCACTGGCCCCGCACCACTGACTTTCTTAAAGTTATGTGCGATTTTAACACTCGCTCTAAAAACGGTTTAGGAAAACATCGTGAGGAAACCGGCATATCCAAGAATTAATCACAAATACTCAAAGAAATGTGACACACACCAACCCGCACTGAGCCAGCGTGGTGGATTATGGCTCATACTCTCTCTATACGAGGGAAGGCCCGAGTCCCAGCAGTGGGAACATAATGGGCTGATAATGATGATGACAAATTATACTTTCAATACATCTTTTTGGTTCATGAATTCTTCAAAATCATATAACGCCTGCTCAATAAGCCACAAGCCGTGACCAAAATGCTGGGACTTATTTGGCTCAACGTATCAGTATTGCAATCCAACGGGGCAATACTGCCAGCATCTTGGGTACGCTGCCAACTGGTAGTGGGTTGGAGCATTTCAGCTACCTATAGGCCTTTAATGGTCTATGGGTTGTCCAATTGCTTCTCCTTGTATGTAGTTAGTTTCGTTTTAGTAAGTAGAGTGTAGTTTGTTTTGAGTAATAAAGGCATTCGCCCATAAGCCACCGTTTTAATTTGATTTTCAAAGATGCGAGACTAGGAGCAGCGGTGATTTCTTGTGGTAGTCTATTGTATACGGTCGGGCCCATCAATCTGTGATGCGCATGGTTAAAGTTACTACGTACGATGAAATTTAAAGTTAGTCTCGCGTCAACTATGAACATTTTCTTTGGCACATTGTTGTGTATACGGCATGGTTTTTTGTTTTAAGATTAGGTACTATTGTATTGTATGGTACGATTCTAATTCCGAAGTTTTTTTTTATGTAACTGAATGACGAGACGAGCTGGTCGTTTGCCTGATGGTAAGCAATACGCCAGCCCATAACAATAACAGCACCACCCAGAAGTTTGTTTTGCAAAATCCTGCGCGGCGCTGCATACGAGAAACCTACCAACAGTCCGAAGTTAGGAAGTTTAGGAGTTTTAATGCTAAACTATTAGTTAAGATTAGAATGGCGGATGCAAATATAATATAAACAATAAATAAAACTCCATTTAGCCGCGTTGTCTGACTCATAAAGTATTAATATCTGGGTGTGTTCAAATCAAGAGTGAACTAGTACTTACTGGGTAAGCGTGCTACATCTTCGACCACATCGTCGCTTCCCATCAGATGAGATCGTGGTCAAATGCTGACCCAGTGAGATGTTAAAAAAAGTGAAAACAACGAAATTACACTAGTATTATAAAAGCGCAAGTTTGTTTGTAAGTGTGTTTAGTGTATTGGTTTCCTCACGTTGTAAGGGTTTAACGAGTTTGAGTGAAATTCTAATAGAGATATCTTATACCCTGGATTAACACATACTTTTTTATGACCTTTAATAATATTATTTTTGTGTGACCTTTTAATATTTCCAAATATACTTTATTTTTTGTTTGCACTACCTAGATACCATATAAAACTCCACGGTACACCGAGGTTAACTGGAAGATAATGCTTACTAGCATTAAGTTCGCCTATGTACTTACAAATTTGTTTGTGCAATAAAGAATTTTCTATTTATCTATCTACATTTTATTCCAGGAAACCCGGGGTGCGATATAATTTAAATATAATAATAATGTAATTAATTAAATTAAATGTTATTAAACTCATGTTGCATGTCACTTATAATTGACTATGTGTTTCGGATCTGACCATATTTGAATTAACATCTTTAATGTACCAACATGTACTGCAAATAAATGATTTGATTTGATTTGATAGTACTATCTACTTCTTATTTAACAACATCAATCCAACCAATCCATTATTTTATCAGACAAGTATAACAATTCGTATAACGAAGAACATAATTCCTCCGTTGGGACAAGGAAAGTCAATAAACACTTAATCTCCATTAAGTCAATCGAGTTTGAAGCCGATAGAAATACCGATAAGCTGGAATAATCAATATCATACAGTATCAAAACTGGGTCGTACATAAATAAATGTATTGGGTACTACATAAATTGAATTATACGATCATATTGTCGTATAATTCCATGCTCTGTAGCTTGTAAATATAAGGGCCATTTACAAGCTACAGAGCATGGAATCACTTCGAAACGTTTTTAAAGCTAATGAATTACTCACTTTAGCCAGTATTTTCATAGTATTTTATTTTTTATTTTTTCATTTTATTTTTTATTTTTATTTTATATTATATAATTATTATTATTATTAGATATTTAATGTGTAATAATTATAATGGATCTCAGTCTGGAAAATAAACAATATCATTTCATTTCATATTAGAAATATCTATGTTTGTAAGAAATAATCAAAGTAGCTTTTTTGAAAAGAAATCTACTCGCTCCGACAGTTCACGCCCTAAGCACAAGTTAAATATACATATGTATAGTTCAAGTAAACAATACAATGTACCACAAAAGTTCATTCGTCACTGCAATAAAAATATATAACCACTTGCCACTTAATTTGAAATCCAAAGATGTCATTTCAAAATAACTTAAAATAGTGACTCATAGGTAAGGTGTTTTATAATATGACCGAGTATTTTGAGTGCATGAACTAGTACTCATTTTGTAATGTAGTTTTTGTAATAAATGTTAAGTAAATTGTAAATATTAATAATTATTTGATAGCAATTAATTTTAAGGTTTATGATCTCATTAGAGTATACTTAATAAATGTGTTGTAGGTATAGGTACCAATTACTAACTGTAAACAATATTGTAAGTCCGAGAGGACAGAACTGTTGGATCATCATTTATATCATGTAATAACATCTTTGTACACAGTTTTTATGCAATAAAATATATTCTATTCTATTCTATTATAATTCAATTTATGAAGACTTTGATGCAGACTTGTGCCCATATCACTTTAACACGCGGGGGATTTAATAAATACTAACTGCCTCACGCGGTTACACCAGCAGATGAAAATAATCCTATATGGTTTTCCAGGACCAAGAAAATCACTATACGTACATTTCATAATCCTTTCAGCTGTTGCGGTCTGAAGAGGCAACAAACACAAACAAATTTTCGCATTTTTAATAATAATGTGATTACTATGATCACAGTCTATACTATGCTATAACGTTAAGATGTGTTACTAAAATAATTCATTTTAATAAAAACCAAAAACTTTTACTCTCATGTATCTTCGAAGTCCAACGTCGAATATCGATGTTTATATGGGATCAGAATGTAGCTATACTGAACCCAACGCAAAAAGTATTTTTCAAATCGTTTTATAAATGACGAAGTCCCGAGGTAACAAACATAAAAAAACAATCGAATTGAGAACGTCCTCCTTTTTTTGAAGTTGGATTAAAAGTAGATAATAAAACGGGCTAAGTGCGAGTCGGACTCGCGCATGAAGGGTTCCGTACCATTGTCTATAAAAACGGCAAAAAGATCATGTCTGTTGTATGGGAGGACCCTTAAATATTTATTTTATTTTTAGTAGGTGTTTGTTGTTATAACGGTAACAGAAATACATCATCTGTGAAAATTTAAACTATCTAACTATCACGGCTCATGAGATACAGCCTGGTGACAGGCGGACAGACAGACAAGCGGACGGCGGTCTTAGTGATAGGGTCCCGTTTTACCCTTTAGGTACGGAATCCTATAAACAATCGAATTGAGAACATCCTCCTTTTTGAAGTCAGTTAAAAAGTAGATAAAAATGACTTAAAAAACACGATACAATATCTTACCATAATTTCAGTGAAGAGCAAGTACATTTTAACATGTTTGTTAAATTTTAACTATGCAAAATGCACGTAACAAATGTAGCTATTAGAGCTTTTGTGCGTGAAGTCAAAGTATGAAGCCAAAATACTACACACCTGTGTCGATTACCTTGAATAATGTATAAGACAAGCGCGTGTGATCTCGGTTCTACATTATCTACATTTTAGGGGCTAGGTACTGTAAAACTTTTTTGTTGAAAGTGTCGAATTCTCAGAAGCTGATATCGATTTCTGGAAGATTTCTAGCCTATTTCAGAGTAACGCGATTTAACAACTTTATTATAGGCTTAAGGCACTTGTCTCACCACCGGCGAGCCAGCGATTAGCTATCAACTATTTTCTCGTTCATGAAACAAACAAAAGATATAATTTAGATTAGATTACATTAGATTCTGCGTCTCTCTCTAGATCTATGTGCTCCATCTTAGGCCACATCATCGCTTCACATCATGTAAGATAGTGGCCAAACATAGAACTATAAAGTGTAAAAAAAAGATTAGATTAGATTAGATAACTCTTAATTGTCACACAACAACATGAAACAATTATAAAACAATACTTAAAGCTAAAGTGTTACAATGCCGCAATCGCCCGCCGATCTTGCTCACTCACTATATAGCCCAGCAAGATAACTATAGAACTACACACTAGCTTTTCGCTGCTTGCCAAATCGTATCTAGTTTCTAGCTCCAATCGCTCATCGCCGGCGGTGAGACAAGTACCTTAGGTTACGCTGTTACACTGTACTTTAAGAGCTGGAAAGTTAAAATAATATTTTGTCAGATTATTTTACTACGCGAAACCTTGCTACGGCTGTGCTACGGCGTAGTATATTGTACTTATCATAAGAAAATATGTTCAAAATGTAATTCCTTCTTAAGTGCAATAAAGTGTTTTCTATTCTATTCTATTCTAGACCGCCCATTGTAACACTTTATTTAATTGTTTTTATGTTATGTCTGTAATTTAATGTTTGCAATAAAGCGTTCATCTATCTATCTATCTATTCTAAAATGTAATTGGACCATATTTTTTGGTCATATTGGCGTATAGAGGTAATCATATAAAAACGTAAAGGACTCATCAAAATATCCATCCCTGTAATTAGAGATAAACAGTATTATTAGATTTCAGTAAAAAACAATCTCATATTTTTCAGTTTTTGTAAAAACATTATTTCTTAAAATAGAGACTCGCTAAAATTGGGTACTATGTTAATTTTTTTCCAAGTAACTCACTGTTTTGATGATAATGGACGGGGATGTATATTACCCATTATACTTTCGGGGCTTTTCTTTTTAATATTAAGTCCAATGTGTTTGTTGGCTTAAAAAAAGTTCAATCTAATTAAGTTAGAATAAGCGTATTTTATAATAACGCAGTAAATAGGGGATCGGATAGTAATCGAATAAAATCATTACTTTCCTTACTAATGTATGTATGGATGGATCTTCTCTTTCATGCAAAAACTACCGAACCGATTTTGATGAAATTTGGTATGCATGCACGCACATAGACTACTTTTACCCAGGAAACCGCGGGGCGCAGCTAGTCTAAAATATAGTTAGAACGAATGTTTGTCGAATCAAAAAGACAATTCAATCAATATTTTTGTAAAATAATAATGATTTATATTTTTAAATCAATAAATAAAATCTAATAACTCTGACATTTTTAATCACTTTAGCTCAAACGAAACACGACATGACGTCATTTCAAAGTAAATACCGTGTACGAAGCTTGTGTTTATTTTATATATTTGCTTTTTATCTAAATCAAAACTATATGTTTTACATCATATGACGGCGGAGTCCCTAAACTTCACTAAAACTTATAAATCACTTTGCAAGTTTGCTTTCGTGGAGCTTGTAGTTTGCCTTCACATGACGTCATACCAAATAAAACTAACTATCACTTAGGTAGTCATACGTTCTGAGGTGACCTTTTGCGCGGCAATATTTGAAACATAACATTTAAACAATTAGCTGTAATGTTACAAATAACATGAAACTAAAACTAAAAATAAAAATAATGATTATCCTTAAAAAATATAATATAACTAGTATTTCGCCGCGTGCGCGAGCTGCTAAAGCAGCTCGCGTGGGGGGGTGATGGCTCTTTTTTTTAAAAGCTCCCTATCGATTACGCTTCTAAAGTTTTATAAGCCTTTTTGTTATGAAAGCAAACTTTTGTATGGCGGCCATCTTGAAAAAAAACTGGATTTCAAGTGATTGTGTGGCGTGCGCGAGCTGCTAAAGCAGCTCGCGTGGGGGGGTTTGCGTTTTTTTATAAAAGCTCTCCATCGATTACGGTTCTAAAGTTATTTAAGTTCAGTTGTTCTGAAAAAACGACTTTTGTATGGCGGCCATCTTGAAAAAAGGCGGAATCCAAGTGATTTTGTGGCGTGCGCGAGCTGCTAAAGCAGCTCGCGTGGGGGGGTGTTGCTTCTTTTTTAAAGACGCTTCCTATCGACTACGGTTCAAAAGTTTTGTTTGGCATATTTTTCCGGAAAAAAAACTTTTGTTTGGCAGCCATCTTGAAAAATGGCGGAATCCAAAATTTTTTTTCATAATCGTAATCTACGACCCAGAAAACCCCCGGATGCAAAATTTCAGTCGGATCGGAGCAACTTTCAAAATGGCCGCCATTTTTTTTTCTTTTTTTTTAATTTTTCCAACTTTTCCAAATTTTCCCCACCGCCCTCTATGACATTTGGTCGAGCACCCTATAACTATCTCTAACCATTCAAAAGTTATTTACATTTTTATTTTGTATGGCGGCCATGTTTTTTTGTATGGCGGCCATCTTTTTTTTCAAATTTTCAAAAATGGCCCAGGTTTTGGGGCATATTTAGTTCAAGCGGTACCCCCATCCGATTTATAGTTTCCGAGATCCCTTGAGCAGTTCCATCTCGGAGACACCTTTCCATGGATTTCGGATTTTTCTGGTTGGTTTCAAAACACCCTCTATCCAACGGTACCAAACACTACCCCCCACCATATCGGCAAGTACCACTTCTATTTCTGTCAATTGTCAGTGAGTGGTCTTTCAGTTTTATATAATATAACTAGTATTTCGCCGCGTGCGCGAGCTGCTAAAGCAGCTCGCGTGGGGGGGTGGCTGCTGTTTTTTTTTAAAAGCTTCCTATCGATTACGGTTTTAAAATTTTGTTTACCCTTTTTGTTTTGAAATCAAACTTTTGTATGGCGGCCATATTGAAAAAAAGCTGGATTTCAAGTGATTGTGTGGCGTGCGCGAGCTGCTAAAGCAGCTCGCGTGGTGGGGTTTTGCTTTTTTTTATAAAAGCTCCCTATCGATTACGGTTCTAAAGTTATTTAAGTTCAGTTGTTCTGAAAAAAAGACTTTTGTATGGCGGCCATCTTGAAAAATGGCGGAATCCAAGTGATTTTGTGGCGTGCGCGAGCTGCTAAAGCAGCTCGCGTGGGGGGTGTTGCTTTTTTTTTATAGACGCTTCCTATCGACTACGGTTCAAAAGTTTTGTTTGGCTTATTTTTCCGGAAAATAAAACTTTTGTATGGCAGCCATCTTGAAAAATGGCGGAATCCAAAATTTTTTTTCATAATTGTAATCTTCGACCCAGAAAACCCCCCGATGCCAAATTTCAGTCGGATCGGAGCAACTTTCAAAATGGCCGCCATTTTTTTTTCTTTTTTTTTAATTTTTCCAACTTTTCCAAATTTCCGCCATCGTCCTCTATGACATTTGGTCGAGCACTCTATACCTATCTCTAACCGTTCAAAAGTTATTTACATTTTTATTTTGTATGGCAGCCATGTTTTTTTGTATGGCGGCCATCTTTTTTTTCAAATTTTCAAAAATAGCCCAAGGTTTGGGGCATATTTAGTTCAAGCGGTACCCCCATCCGATTTATAGTTTCCGAGATCCCCTGAGCAGTTCCATCATGGAAACCACTTTCTGGTGATTTCGGATTTTTCTGGTTGGTTTCAAAACATCCTCTATCCAACCATACCAAACACTCCCCCCCACCATATCGGCAAGTACCACTTCTATTTCTGTCAATTGTCAGTGATGGTAGACCACTTTTATATAATATAACTAGTATTTCGCCGCGTGCGCGAGCTGCTAAAGCAGCTCGCGTGGTGGTGGTGTTATTTTTTTTTTATAGAAACTTCCTATCGGTTACGGTTCTAAAGTTATCTAAGCCTTTATGTTCTAAAAGCAAACTTTTGTATGGCGGCCATATTGGAAAATGGCGCAATCCAAGTGATTTTGTGGCGTGCGCGAGCTACTAAAGCAGCTCGCGTGGGGTGGTGTTGTTTTTTTTTATAGAAGCTCCCTATCGATTACGGTTTTAAAGTTATTCTCTTTGTTCAGAAAAAAATCTTTTGTATGGCGGCCATCTTGAAAAATGGCGGAATCCAAATTATTTTTTCATAATCGTAATCTACGACCTAAAACACCCCCCGATGCAAAATTTCAGTCGAATCGGAGCATTTTTCAAAATGGCCGCCATTTTTTTTTCTTTTTTTTTAATTTTTCCAACTTTTTCAAATTTCCCCCATTGCCCTCTATGACATTTGGTCGAGCTCCCTATACCTATCTGTAACCGTTTAAAAGTTATTTGCATATTATTTTCACCTATTTTGTCATGAAAAATAAACGTTTGTATGGCAGCCATTTTGAAAAATAGCGGAATCAAATTTTTTTTTTCATAATCGTTATCTACGACCCCAAAAACCCCCCGATGCAAAATTTCAGTCGGATCGGAGCAACTTTCAAAATGGCCGCCATTTTTGTTTCTTTTTTTTTAATTTTTTCAACTTTTTCAAATTTCCCCCATCGCCCTCTATGACATTTGGTCGAGCACCCTATACATATCTTTTACCGTTTAAAAGTTATTTACATTTATATTTTGTATGGCGGCCATGTTTTTTTGTATGGCGGCCATCTTTTTTTTCAAATTTTCAAAATTGGCCCAAGGTTTGGGGCATATTTAGTTCAAGCGGTACCCCCATCCGATTTATAGTTTCCGAGATCCCCTGAGCAGTTCCATCGACGAAACCAGTTTTTGGTGATGTCGGATTTTTCTGGTTGGTTTCAAAACACCCTCTATACAACCGTACTAAACACTCCCCCCCACCATATCGGCAAGTACCACTTCTATTTCTGTCAATTGTCAGTCAGTGACCTTTCAGTTTTATATAATAACTAATATTTCGCCGCGTGCGCGAGCTGCTAAAGCAGCTCGCGTGGGGGGGTGGCTGCTGTTTTTTTTTAAAAGCTTCCTATCGATTACGGTTCTAAAGTTTTGTTTACCCTTTTTGTTCTGAAAACAAACTTTTGTATGGCGGCCATCTTGAAAAAAAGCTGGATTTCAAGTGATTGTGTGGCGTGCGCGAGCTGCTAAAGCAGCTCGCGTGGGGGGGTGTTTTGCTTTTTAATAAAGGCTCCCTATCGATTACGGTTCTAAAGTTATTTAAGTTCAGTTGTTCTGAAAAAAAGGCTTTTGTATGGCGGCCATCTTGAAAAATGGCGGAATCCAAGTAATTTTGTGGCGTGCGCGAGCTGCTAAAGCAGCTCGCGTGGAGGGGTGTTGCTTTTTTTATATAGACGCTTCCTATCGACTACGGTTCAAAAGTTTTGTTTGGCTTATTTTTCCGGAAAAAAATCTTTTATATGGCAGCCATCTTGAAAAATGGCGAAATCCAAAATTTTTTTTCATAATCGTAATCTACGACCCAGAAAACCCCCCGATGCGAAATTTCAGTCGGATCGGAGCAACTTTCAAAATGGCCGCCATTTATTTTTCTTTTTTTTTAATTTTTCCAACTTTTTCAAATTTCCTCCATGGCCCTCTATGACATTTGGTCGAGCACTCTATACCTTTCTCTTACCATTCAAAAGTTATTAACATTTTTATTTTGTATGGCGGCCATGTTTTTTTGTATGGCGGCCATCTTTTTTTTCAAATTTTCAAAATTGGCCCAAGGTTTGGGGCATATTTAGTTCAAGCGGTACCCCCATCCGATTTATAGTTTCCGAGATCCCCTGAGCAGTTCCATCTCGGAGACACTTTTCCATGGATTTCGGATTTTTCTGGTTGGTTTCAAAACACCCTCTATCCAACGGTACCAAACACTACCCCCCACCATAACGGCAAGTCGGAGATCAATTCTGTCAATATGTCAGTCAGTCAGTCAGTCAGTCAGTCAGTCAGTCAGTGGTCTTCCAGTTTTATATTATATTAATTTTTTCATAATTGTAATCTTCGACCCAGAAAACCCCCCGATGCAAAATTTCAGTCGGATCGGAGCAACTTTCAAAACGGCCGCCATTTTTTTTTCTTTTTTTTTAATTTTTCCAACTTTTCCAAATTTCCGCCATCGTCCTCTATGACATTTGGTCGAGCACTCTATATCTATCTCTTACCGTTTAAAAGTTATTTGCATTTTTATTTTGTATGGCGGCCATGTTTTTTTGTATGGCGGCCATCTTTTTTTTCAAATTTTCAAAAATGGCCCAAGGTTTGGGGCATATTTAGTTCAAGCGGTACCCCCATCCGATTTATAGTTTCCGAGATCCCCTGAGCAGTTCCATCAAGGAAACCACTTTCTGGTGATTTCGGATTTTTCTGGTTGGTTTCAAAACACCCTCTATACAACCGTACCAAACACTCCCCCCCACCATAACGGCAAGTCGGAGATCAATTCTGTCAATATGTCAGTCAGTCAGTCAGTCAGTCAGTGAGTGGTCTTCCAGTTTTATATTATATTAACTAGTATTTCGCCGCGTGCGCGAGCTGCTAAAGCAGCTCGCGTGGTGGTGGTGTTATTTTTTTTTATAGAAACTTCCTATTGATTACGGTTCTAAAGTTATCTAAGCCTTTATGTTCTAAAACCAAACTTTTGTATGGCGGCCATATTGGAAAATGGCGCAATCCAAGTGATTTTGTGGCGTGCGCGAGCTGCTAAAGCAGCTCGCGTGGGAGGGTGTTGTTTTTTTTTTATAGAAGCTCCCTATCGATTACGGTTTTAAAGTTATTCTCTTTGTTCGGAAAAAAATCTTTTGTATGGCGGCCATCTTGAAAAATGGCGGAATCAAAATTATTTTTTCATAATCGTAATCTACGACCTAAAAAACCCCCCGATGCAAAATTTCAGTCGAATCGGAGCATGTTTCAAAATGGCCGCCATTTTTCTTTCTTTTTTTTTAATTTTTCCAACTTTTCCAAATTTCCCCTATGGTCCTCTATGATATTTGGTCGAGCACCCTTTACCTATCTGTAACCGTTTAAAAGTTATTTGCATATTATTTTCACCTATTTTGTCATGAAAAAAAACATTTGTATGGCAGCCATCTTGAAAAATGGCGGAATCTATTTTTTTTTTTCATAATCGTAATCTAAGACCCAGAAAACCCCCCTATGCAAAATTTCAGTCGGATCGGAGCAACTTTCAAAATGGCCGCCATTTTTTTTTCTTTTTTTTTAATTTTTCCATCTTTTCCAAATTTCCCCCATCGCCCTCTATGACATTTGGTCGAGCACTTTATACCTATCTCTAACCATTCAAAAGTTATTAACATTTTTATTTTGTATGGCGGCCATGTTTTTTTGTATGGCGGCCATCTTTTTTTTCAAATTTTCAAAATCGGCCCAAGGTTTGGGGCATATTTAGTTCAAGCGGTACCCCCATCCGATTTATAGTTTCCGAGATCCCCTGAGCAGTTCCATCACGGAAACCACTTTCTGGTGATTTCGGATTTTTCTGGTTGGTTTCAAAACACCCTCTATCCAACGGTACCAAACACTCCCCCCCACCATAACGGCAAGTACCACTTCTAATTCTGTCAATTATATGTCAGTGACCTTTCAGTTTTATATAATAACTAGTATTTCGCCGCGTGCGCGAGCTGCTAAAGCAGCTCGCGTGGGGGGGTGGCTGCTGTTTTTTTAAAGCTTCCTATCGATTACGGTTCTAAAGTTTTGTTTACCCTTTTTGTTCTGAAAACAAACTTTTGTATGGCGGCCATCATGAAAAAAAGCTGGATTTCAAGTGATTGTGTGGCGTGCGCGAGCTGCTAAAGCAGCTCGCGTGGGGGGGTGTTTTGCTTTTTAATAAAAGCTCCCTATCGATTACGGTTCTAAAGTTATTTAAGTTCAGTTGTTCTGAAAAAAAGACTTTTGTATGGCGGCCATCTTGAAAAATGGCGGAATCCAAGTGATTTTGTGGCGTGCGCGAGCTGCTAAAGCAGCTCGCGTGGAGGGGTGTTGCTTTTTTTTTATAGACGCTTCCTATCGACTACGGTTCAAAAGTTTTGTTTGGCTTATTTTTCCGGAAAAAAATCTTTTGTATGGCAGCCATCTTGAAAAATGGCGGAATCCAAAATTTTTTTTCATAATCGTAATCTACGACCCAGAAAACCCCCCGATGCAAAATTTCAGTCGGATCGGAGCAACTTTCAAAATGGCCGCCATTTTTTTTTCTTTTTTTTTTATTTTTTCAACTTTTCTTAATTTCCCCCATCGTCCTCTATGACATTTGGTCGAGCACCCTATACCTATCTCTAACCATTCAAAAGTTATTAACATTTTAATTTTGTATGGCGGCCATGTTTTTTTGTACGGCGGCCATCTTTTTTTTCAAATTTTCAAAAATGGCCCAAGTTTTGGGGCATATTTAGTTCAAGCGGCACCCCCATCCGATTTATAGTTTCCGAGATCCCTTGAGCAGTTCCATCAAGGAAACCACTTTCTGGTGATTTCGGATTTTTCTGGTTGGTTTCAAAACACCCTCTATCCAACGGTACCAAACACTCCCCCCCACCATATCGGCAAGTACCACTTCTATTTCTGTCAATTATATGTCAGTCAGTCAGTCAGTCAGTGGTCTTTCAGTTTTATATTATATTAACTAGTATTTCGCCGCGTGCGCGAGCTGCTAAAGCAGCTCGCGTGGGGGGGTGGCTGCTGTTTTTTTTTAAAAGCTTCCTATCGATTACGGTTCTAAAGTTTTGTTTACCCTTTTTGTTCTGAAAACAAACTTTTGTATGGCGGCCATATTGAAAAATGGCGGAATCCAAAATTTTTTTTCATAATAATAATCTTTGACCCAGAAAACCCCCCGATGCAAAATTTCAGTCGGATCGGAGCAACTTTCAAAATGGCCGCCATTTTTTTTTCTTTTTTTTTAATTTTTCCAATTTTCCCAAATTTCCTCCATCGCCCTCTATGACATTTGGTCGAGCACCCTATACCTATCTCTTACCGTTCAAAAGTTATTAACATTTTTATTTTGTATGGCGGCCATGTTTTTTTGTATGGCGGCCATCTTTTTTTTCAAATTTTCAAAATTGGCCCAAGGTTTGGGGCATATTTAGTTCAAGCGGTACCCCCATCCGATTTATAGTTTCCGAGATCCCTTGAGCAGTTCCATCGAGGAAACCATTTTCTGGTGATTTCGGATTTTTCTGGTTGGTTTCAAAACACCCTCTATACAACCGTACCAAACACTCCCCCCCACCATATCGGCAAGTACCACTTCTATTTCTGTCAATTGTCAGTCAGTGACCTTTCAGTTTTATATAATATAACTAGTATTTCGCCGCGTGCGCGAGCTGCTAAAGCAGCTCGCGTGGGGGGGTGGCTGCTGTTTTTTTTTTAAAGCTTCCTATCGATTACGGTTCTAAAGTTTTGTTTACCCTTTTTGTTTTGAAATCAAACTTTTGTATGGCGGCCATATTGAAAAAAAGCTGGATTTCAAGTGATTGTGTGGCGTGCGCGAGCTGCTAAAGCAGCTCGCGTGGGGGGGTTTTGCTTTTTTTTATAAAAGCTCCCTATCGATTACGGTTCTAGAGTTATTTAAGTTCAGTTGTTCTGAAAAAAAGACTTTTGTATGGCGGCCATCTTGAAAAATGGCGGAATCCAAGTGATTTTGTGGCGTGCGCGAGCTGCTAAAGCAGCTCGCGTGGGGGGTGTTGCTTTTTTTTTAATAGACGCTTCCTATCGACCACGGTTCAAAAGTTTTGTTTGGCTTATTTTTCCGGAAAAAAAACTTTTGTATGGCAGCCATCTTGAAAAATGGCGGAATCCTAAATTTTTTTTCATAATCGTAATCTTCTCCCCAGAAAACCCCCCGATGCAAAATTTCAGTCGGATCGGAGCAACTTTCAAAATGGCCGCCATTTTTTTTTCTTTTTTTTTAATTTTTCCAACTTTTCCAAATTTCCCCCATCGCCCTCTATGACATTTGGTCGAGCACCCTATACCTATCTCTAACCATTCAAAATTTATTTACATTTTTATTTTGTATGGCGGCCATGTTTTTTTGTATGGCGGCCATCTTTTTTTTCAAATTTTCAAAAATGGCCCAGGTTTTGGGGCATATTTAGTTCAAGCGGTACCCCCATCCGATTTATAGTTTCCGAGATCCCTTGAGCAGTTCCATCTCGGAGACACCTTTCCATGGATTTCGGATTTTTCTGGTTGGTTTCAAAACATCCTCTATCCAACGGTACCAAGCACTACCCCCCACCATAATGGCAAGTACCACTTCTATTTCTGTCAATTATATGTCAGTCAGTCAGTCAGTGAGTGGTCTTTTAATTTTATATAATATAACTAGTATTTCGCCGCGTGCGCGAGCTGCTAAAGCAGCTCGCGTGGTGGTGGTGTTATTTTTTTTTATAGAAACTTCCTATTGATTACGGTTCTAAAGTTATCTAAGCCTTTATGTTCTAAAACCAAACTTTTGTATGGCGGCCATATTGGAAAATGGCGCAATCCAAGTGATTTTGTGGCGTGCGCGAGCTGCTAAAGCAGCTCGCGTGGGAGGGTGTTGTTTTTTTTTTATAGAAGCTCCCTATCGATTACGGTTTTAAAGTTATTCTCTTTGTTCGGAAAAAAATCTTTTGTATGGCGGCCATCTTGAAAAATGGCGGAATCCAAATTATTTTTTCATAATCGTAATCTACGACCTAAAAAACCCCCCGATGCAAAATTTCAGTCGAATCGGAGCATGTTTCAAAATGGCCGCCATTTTTCTTTCTTTTTTTTTAATTTTTCCAACTTTTCCAAATTTCCCCTATGGTCCTCTATGATATTTGGTCGAGCACCCTTTACCTATCTGTAACCGTTTAAAAGTTATTTGCATATTATTTTCACCTATTTTGTCATGAAAAAAAACATTTGTATGGCAGCCATCTTGAAAAATGGCGGAATCTATTTTTTTTTTTCATAATCGTAATCTAAGACCCAGAAAACCCCCCTATGCAAAATTTCAGTCGGATCGGAGCAACTTTCAAAATGGCCGCCATTTTTTTTTCTTTTTTTTTAATTTTTCCATCTTTTCCAAATTTCCCCCATCGCCCTCTATGACATTTGGTCGAGCACCCTATACCTATCTCTAACCATTCAAAAGTTATTAACATTTTTATTTTGTATGGCGGCCATGTTTTTTTGTATGGCGGCCATCTTTTTTTTCAAATTTTCAAAATCGGCCCAAGGTTTGGGGCATATTTAGTTCAAGCGGTACCCCCATCCGATTTATAGTTTCCGAGATCCCCTGAGCAGTTCCATCACGGAAACCACTTTCTGGTGATTTCGGATTTTTCTGGTTGGTTTCAAAACACCCTCTATCCAACGGTACCAAACACTCCCCCCCACCATAACGGCAAGTACCACTTCTAATTCTGTCAATTATATGTCAGTGACCTTTCAGTTTTATATAATAACTAGTATTTCGCCGCGTGCGCGAGCTGCTAAAGCAGCTCGCGTGGGGGGTGGCTGCTGTTTTTTTTTAAAAGCTTCCTATCGATTACGGTTCTAAAGTTTTGTTTACCCTTTTTGTTCTGAAAACAAACTTTTGTATGGCGGCCATATTGAAAAAAAGCTGGATTTCAAGTGATTGTGTGGCGTGCGCGAGCTGCTAAAGCAGCTCGCGTGGGGGGGTTTTGCTTTTTTTTATAAAAGCTCCCTATCGATTACGGTTCTAAAGTTATTTAAGTTCAGTTGTTCTGACAAAAAGACTTTTGTATGGCGGCCATCTTGAAAAATGGCGAAATCCAAGTGATTTTGTGGCGTGCGCGAGCTGCTAAAGCAGCTCGCGTGGGGGGGTGTTGCATTTTTTTTATAGACGCTTCCTATCGACTACGGTTCAAAAGTTTTGTTTGGCTTATTTTTCCGGAAAAAAAACTTTTGTATGGCAGCCATCTTGAAAAATGGCGGAATCCAAAATTTTTTTTCATAATTGTAATCTTCGACCCAGAAAACCCCCCGATGCAAAATTTCAGTCGGATCGGAGCAACTTTCAAAATGGCCGCCATTTTTTTTTCTTTTTTTTTTAATTTTTCCAACTTTTCCAAATTTCCCCCGTCGTCCTCTATGACATTTGGTCGAGCACCCTGTATGTATCTCTAACCAATCAAAAGTTATTTACATTTTTATTTTGTATGGCGGCCATGTTTTTTTGTATGGCGGCCATCTTTTTTTTCAAATTTTCAAAAATGGCCCAGGTTTTGGGGCATATTTAGTTCAAGCGGTACCCCCATCCGATTTATAGTTTCTGAGATCCCTTGAGCAGTTCCATCTCGGAGACACCTTTCCATGGATTTCGGATTTTTCTGGTTAGTTTCAAAACATCCTCTATCCAACGGTACCAAACACTACCCCCCACCATAACGGCAAGTGGGAGATCAATTCTGTCAATATGTCAGTCAGTCAGTCAGTGAGTGGTCTTCCAGTTTTATATTATATTAACTAGTATTTCGCTGCGTGCGCGAGCTGCTAAAGCAGCTCGCGTGGTGGTGTTGTTTTTTTTTTATAGAAGCTCCCTATCGATTACGGTTTTAAAGTTATTCTCTTTGTTCGGAAAAAAATCTTTTGTATGGCGGCCATCTTAAAAAATGGCGGAATCCAAATTAGTTTTTCATAATCGTAATCTACAACCCCAAAAACCCCCCGATGCAAAATTTCAGTCGGATCGGAGCAACTTTCAAAATGGCCGCCATTTTTTTTTCTTTTTTTTTTTAATTTTTCCAACTTTCCCAAATTTCCCCTATGGTCCTCTATGATATTTTTTTTTTATAAAAACTTCCTATCGATTACGGTTCTAAAGTTATCTAAGCCTTTATGTTCTAAAAACAAACTTTTGTATGGCGGCCATATTGGAAAACGGCGCAATCCAAGTGATTTTGTGGCGTGCGCGAGCTGCTAAAGCAGCTCGCGTGGGGTGGTGTTGTTTTTTTTTATAGAAGCTCCCTATCGATTACGGTTTTAAAGTTATTCTCTTTGTTCGGAAAAAGTATTTTGTATGGCGGCCATCTTGAAAAATGGCAGAATCCAAATTATTTTTTCATAATCGTAATCTACGACCTAAAAAACCCCCCGATGCAAAATTTCATTCGAATCGGAGCATTTTTCAAAATGGCCGCCATTTGTTTTTCTTTTTTTTTTAATATTTCCAACTTTTCCAAATTTCTCTTATCGTCCTCTATGACATTTTTTCGAGCACTTAATCCCTATCTCTGACCGTTGAAAAGTTATTTCTATATTATTTTCACCTATTTTGTCCTGAAAAAAAACCTTTGTATGGCGGCCATATTGAAAAATGGCGCAATCCAAGTGATTTTGTGGCGTGCGCGAGCTGCTAAAGCAGCTCGCGTGGGGTGGTTTTTTTTTTTTTGTATAGAAGCTCCCTATCGATTACGGTTTTAAAGTTATTCTCTTTGTTCGGAAAAAAATCTTTTGTGTGGCGGCCATCTTGAAAAATGGCGGAATCCAAATTATTTTTTCATAATCGTAATAAACGACCTAAAAAACCCCCCGATGCAAAATTTCAGTCGAATCGGAGCATTTTTCAAAATGGCCGCCATTTTTCTTTCTTTTTTTTTAATTTTTCCACCTTTTCCAAATTTTCCCTGTTGTCCTCTATGATATTTGTTCGAGCACCCTATACCTATCTGTAACCTTTTAAAAGTTATTTGCATATTATTTTCACCTATTTTGTCATGAAAAAAAAAATTTGTATGGCAGCCATCTTGAAAAATGGCGGAATATAATTTTTTTTTTCATAATTGTAATATACGCCCCAGAAAACCTCCCTATGCAAAATTTCAGTTGGATCGGAGCAACTTTCAAAATGGCCGCCATATTTTTTTCTTTTTTTTTAATTTTTCCAACTTTTTCAAATTTCCCCCATCGCCTTCTATGACATTTGGTCGAACACCTATACCTATCTCTAACCATTCAAAAGTTATTTACATTTTTATTTTGTATGGCGGCCATGTTTTTTTGTATGGCGGCCATCTTTTTTTTCAAATTTTCAAAATTGGCCCAAGGTTTGGGGCATATTTAGTTCAAGCGGTACCCCCATCCGATTTATGGTTTCCGAGATCCCCTGAGCAGTTCCATCAAGGAAACCATTTTCTGGTGATTTCGGATTTTTCTGGTTGGTTTCAAAACACCCTCTATACAACTGTACCAATTACTTCCTCCCACCATAACGGCAAGTCGGAGATCAATTCTGTCAATATGTCAGTCAGTCAGTCAGTCAGTCAGTCAGTCAGTCAGTCAGTGATGGTCTTCCAGTTTTATATAATATAAATATAAATTGTTTTTTTTTTATAGAAGCTCCCTATCGATTACGGTTTTAAAGTTATTCTCTTTGTTCGGAAAAAAATCTTTTGTATGGCGGCCATCTTGAAAAATGGCGGAATCCAAATTATTTTTTCATAATCGTAATCTACGACCTAAAAAACCCCCCGATGCAAAATTTCAGTCGAATCGGAGCATTTTTCAAAATGGCCGCCATTTTCCTTTCTTTTTTTTTAATTTTTCCAACTTTTCCAAATTTCCCCTATGGTCCTCTATGATATTTGGTCGAGCACCCTATACCTATCTGTAACCGTTTAAAAGTTATTTGCATATTATTTTCACCTATTTTGTCATGAAAAAAAACATTTGTATGGCAGCCATCTTGAAAAATGGCGGAATCTGAATTTTTTTTTCATAATCGTAATCTACGCCCCAGAAAACCTCCCTATGCAAAATTTCAGTCGGATCGGAGCAACTTTCAAAATGGCCGCCATTTTTTTTTCTTTTTTTTTTAATTTTTCCAACTTTTTCAAATTTCCCTCATCGCCCTCTATGACATTTGGTCGAGCACCCTATACCTATCTCTAACCGTTCAAAAGTTATTTACATTTTTATTTTGTATGGCGGCCATCTTTTTTTTCAAATTTTCAAAATTGGCCCAAGGTTTAGGGCATATTTTGTTCAAGCGGTACCCCCATCCGATTTATAGTTTCCGAGATCCCCTGAGCAGTTCCATCACGGAAACCACTTTCTGGTGATTTCGGATTTTTCTGGTTGGTTTCAAAACATCCTCTATCCAACCATACCAAACACTTCCACCCACCATAACGGCATCTGGGAGAACAATTCTGTCAATATGTCAGTCAGTCAGTCAGTCAGTCAGTCAGTCAGTCAGTCAGTCAGTCAGTCAGTCAGTCAGTCAGTCAGTCAGTCAGTCAGTCAGTCAGTCAGTGATGGTCTTCCAGTTTTATATTATATTAATAAAAGTTATTTGCATATTATTTTCACCTATTTTGTCATGAAAAAAAACATTTGTATGGCAGCCATCTTGAAAAATGGCGGAATCCAAATTTTTTTTTCATAATTATAATCTACGACCCAGAAAACCCCCCGATGCAAAATTTCAGTCGGATCGGAGCAACTTTCAAATTGGCTGCCATTTTTTTTTCTTTTTTTTTAATTTTTCCAACTTTTCCAAATTTCCCCTATGGTCCTCTATGATATTTGGTCGAGCACCCTATACCTATCTGTAACCGTTTAAAAGTTATTTGCATATTATTTTCACCTATTTTGTCATGAAAAAAAACATTTGTATGGCAGCCATCTTGAAAAATGGCGGAATCCAAATTTTTTTTTCATAATTATAATCTACGACCCAGAAAACCCCCCGATGCAAAATTTCAGTCGGATTGGAGCAACTTTCAAATTGGCCGCCATTTTTTTTTCTTTTTTTTAATTT
The DNA here is from genome assembly GCA_951640565.1 of Petrophora chlorosata. Lineage (NCBI taxonomy): Eukaryota > Metazoa > Arthropoda > Insecta > Lepidoptera > Geometridae > Petrophora > Petrophora chlorosata. Next base: position 14,584,411 of record OX621191.1, on the reverse strand, counting down.
TTCCAACTTTTCCAAATTTCTCCCATCGCCCTCTATGACATTTGGTCGAGCACCCCATATCTATCTCTTACCGTTTAAAAGTTATTTACATTTTTATTTTGTATGGCGGCCATGTTTTTTTGTATGGCGGCCATCTTTTTTTTCAAATTTTCAAAATTGGCCCAAGGTTTGGGGCATATTTAGTTCAAGCGGTACCCCCATCCGATTTATAGTTTCCGAGATCCCCTGAGCAGTTCCATCACGGAAACCACTTTCTGGTGATTTCGGATTTTTCTGGTTGGTTTCAAAACATCCTCTATCCAACCATACTAAACACTTCCACCCACCATAACGGCATCTGGGAGAACAATTCTGTCAATATGTCAGTCAGTCAGTCAGTCAGTCAGTCAGTCAGTCAGTCAGTCAGTCAGTGATGGTCTTCCAGTTTTATATAATATAATAAACTAGTATTTCGCCGCGTGCGCGAGCTGCTAAAGCAGCTCGCGTGGGGGGGTGGCTGCTTTTTTTTTTTAAAAGCTTCCTATCGATTACGGTTCTAAAGTTTTGTTAACCCTTTTTGTTTTGAAATCAAACTTTTGTACGGCGGCCATATTGAAAAAAAGCTGGATTTCAAGTGATTGTGTGGCGTGCGCGAGCTGCTAAAGCAGCTCGCGTGGAAGGGTTTTGCTTTTTTTTATAAAAGCTCCCTATCGATTACGGTTCTAAAGTTATTTAAGTTCAGTTGTTCTGAAAAAAAGACTTTTGTATGGCAGCCATCTTGAAAAATGGCGGAATCCAAGTGATTTTGTGGCGTGCGCGAGCTGCTAAAGCAGCTCGCGTGGGGGGGTGTTGCTTTTTTTTTATAGACGCTTCCTATCGACTACGGTTCAAAAGTTTTGTTTGGCTTATTTTTCCGGAAAAAAAACTTTTGTATGGCAGCCATCTTGAAAAATGGCGGAATCCAAAATTTTTTTTCATAATTGTAATCTTTGACCCAGAAAACCCCCCGATGCAAAATTTCAGTCGGATCGGAGCAACTTTCAAAATGGCCGCCATTTTTTTTTCTTTTTTTTTAATTTTTCCAACTTTTCCAAATTTCCCCCATCGCCCTCTATGACATTTGGTCGAGCACCCTATACCTATCTCTAACCGTTCAAAAGTTATTAACATTTTTATTTTGTATGGCGGCCATGTTTTTTTGTATGGCGGCCATCTTTTTTTTCAAATTTTCAAAATTGGCCCAAGGTTTGGGGCATATTTAGTTCGAGCGGTACCCCCATCCGATTTATAGTTTCCGAGATCCCCTGAGCAGTTCCATCGAGGAAACCACTTTCTGGTGATTTCGGATTTTTCTGGTTGGTTTCAAAACACCCTCTATACAACCGTACCAAACACTCCCCCCCACCATATCGGCGAGTACCACTTCTATTTCTGTCAATTGTCAGTCAGTGACCTTTCAGTTTTATATAATATAACTAGTATTTCGCCGCGTGCGCGAGCTGCTAAAGCAGCTCGCGTGGGGGGGTGGCTGCTGTTTTTTTTTAAAAGCTTCCTATCGATTACAGTTCTAAAGTTTTGTTTACCCTTTTTGTTCTGAAAACAAACTTTTGTATGGCGGCCATATTGAAAAATGGCGGAATCCAAAATATTTTTTCATAATAATAATCTTTGACCCAGAAAACCCCCCGATGCAAAATTTCAGTCGGATCGGAGCAACTTTCAAAATGGCCGCCATTTTTTTTTCTTTTTTTTTAATTTTTCCAACTTTTCCAAATTTCCCCCATCGCCCTCTATGACATTTGGTCGAGCACCCTATACCTATCTCTAACCATTCAAAATTTATTTACATTTTTATTTTGTATGGCGGCCATGTTTTTTTGTATGGCGGCCATCTTTTTTTTCAAATTTTCAAAAATGGCCCAGGTTTTGGGGCATATTTAGTTCAAGCGGTACCCCCATCCGATTTATAGTTTCCGAGATCCCTTGAGCAGTTCCATCTCGGAGACACCTTTCCATGGATTTCGGATTTTTCTGGTTGGTTTCAAAACATCCTCTATCCAACGGTACCAAGCACTACCCCCCACCATAATGGCAAGTACCACTTCTATTTCTGTCAATTATATGTCAGTCAGTCAGTCAGTGAGTGGTCTTTTAATTTTATATAATATAACTAGTATTTCGCCGCGTGCGCGAGCTGCTAAAGCAGCTCGCGTGGGGGGGTGGCTGCTGTTTTTTTTTAAAAGCTTCCCATCGATTACGGTTCTAAAGTTTTGTTTACCCTTTTTGTTCTGAAAACAAACTTTTGTATGGCGGCCATCATGAAAAAAAGCTGGATTTCAAGTGATTGTGTGGCGTGCGCGAGCTGCTAAAGCAGCTCGCGTGGGGGGGTGTTTTGCTTTTTAATAAAAGCTCCCTATCGATTACGGTTCTAAAGTTATTTAAGTTCAGTTGTTCTGAAAAAAATACTTTTGTATGGCGGCCATCTTGAAAAATGGCGGAATCCAAGTGATTTTGTGGCGTGCGCGAGCTGCTAAAGCAGCTCGCGTGGAGGGGTGTTGCTTTTTTTTTATAGACGCTTCCTATCGACTACGGTTCAAAAGTTTTGTTTGGCTTATTGTTCCGGAAAAAAATCTTTTGTATGGCAGCCATCTTGAAAAATGGCGGTATCCAAAATATTTTTTCATAATCGTAATCTACGATCCAGAAAACCCCCCGATGCAAAATTTCAGTCGGATCGGAGCAACTTTCAAAATGGCCGCCATTTTTTTTTCTTTTTTTTTAATTTTTCCAACTTTTCCAAATTTCCCCCATCGTCCTCTATGACATTTGGTCGAGCACCCTATACCTATCTCTAACCATTCAAAAGTTATTAACATTTTAATTTTGTATGGCGGCCATGTTTTTTTGTATGGCGGCCATCTTTTTTTTCAAATTTTCAAAAATGGCCCAGGTTTTGTGGCATATTTAGTTCAAGCGGTACCCCCATCCGATTTATAGTTTTCGAGATCCCCTGAGCAGTTCCATCAAGGAAACCACTTTCTGGTGATTTCGGATTTTTCTGGTTGGTTTCAAAACACCCTCTATCCAACGGTACCAAACACTCCCCCCCACCATATCGGCAAGTACCACTTCTATTTCTGTCAATTATATGTCAGTCAGTCAGTCAGTCAGTCAGTCAGTGGTCTTTCAGTTTTATATTATATTAATATAAATTGTTTTTTTTTTATAGAAGCTCCCTATCGATTACGGTTTTAAAGTTATTCTCTTTGTTCGGAAAAAAATCTTTTGTATGGCGGCCATCTTGAAAAATGGCGGAATCCAAATTATTTTTTCATAATCGTAATCTACGACCTAAAAAACCCCCCGATGCAAAATTTCAGTCGAATCGGAGCATTTTTCAAAATGGCCGCCATTTTCCTTTCTTTTTTTTTAATTTTTCCAACTTTTCCAAATTTCCCCTATGGTCCTCTATGATATTTGGTCGAGCACCCTATACCTATCTGTAACCGTTTAAAAGTTATTTGCATATTATTTTCACCTATTTTGTCATGAAAAAAAACATTTGTATGGCAGCCATCTTGAAAAATGGCGGAATCTGAATTTTTTTTTCATAATCGTAATCTACGCCCCAGAAAACCTCCCTATGCAAAATTTCAGTCGGATCGGAGCAACTTTCAAAATGGCCGCCATTTTTTTTTCTTTTTTTTTTAATTTTTCCAACTTTTTCAAATTTCCCTCATCGCCCTCTATGACATTTGGTCGAGCACCCTATACCTATCTCTAACCGTTCAAAAGTTATTTACATTTTTATTTTGTATGGCGGCCATCTTTTTTTTCAAATTTTCAAAATTGGCCCAAGGTTTAGGGCATATTTTGTTCAAGCGGTACCCCCATCCGATTTATAGTTTCCGAGATCCCCTGAGCAGTTCCATCACGGAAACCACTTTCTGGTGATTTCGGATTTTTCTGGTTGGTTTCAAAACATCCTCTATCCAACCATACCAAACACTTCCACCCACCATAACGGCATCTGGGAGAACAATTCTGTCAATATGTCAGTCAGTCAGTCAGTCAGTCAGTCAGTCAGTCAGTCAGTCAGTCAGTCAGTCAGTCAGTCAGTCAGTCAGTCAGTCAGTCAGTCAGTCAGTCAGTCAGTGATGGTCTTCCAGTTTTATATTATATTAATAAAAGTTATTTGCATATTATTTTCACCTATTTTGTCATGAAAAAAAACATTTGTATGGCAGCCATCTTGAAAAATGGCGGAATCCAAATTTTTTTTTCATAATTATAATCTACGACCCAGAAAACCCCCCGATGCAAAATTTCAGTCGGATCGGAGCAACTTTCAAATTGGCTGCCATTTTTTTTTCTTTTTTTTTAATTTTTCCAACTTTTCCAAATTTCCCCTATGGTCCTCTATGATATTTGGTCGAGCACCCTATACCTATCTGTAACCGTTTAAAAGTTATTTGCATATTATTTTCACCTATTTTGTCATGAAAAAAAACATTTGTATGGCAGCCATCTTGAAAAATGGCGGAATCCAAATTTTTTTTTCATAATTATAATCTACGACCCAGAAAACCCCCCGATGCAAAATTTCAGTCGGATTGGAGCAACTTTCAAATTGGCCGCCATTTTTTTTTCTTTTTTTTAATTTTTCCAACTTTTCCAAATTTCTCCCATCGCCCTCTATGACATTTGGTCGAGCACCCCATATCTATCTCTTACCGTTTAAAAGTTATTTACATTTTTATTTTGTATGGCGGCCATGTTTTTTTGTATGGCGGCCATCTTTTTTTTCAAATTTTCAAAATTGGCCCAAGGTTTGGGGCATATTTAGTTCAAGCGGTACCCCCATCCGATTTATAGTTTCCGAGATCCCCTGAGCAGTTCCATCACGGAAACCACTTTCTGGTGATTTCGGATTTTTCTGGTTGGTTTCAAAACATCCTCTATCCAACCATACTAAACACTTCCACCCACCATAACGGCATCTGGGAGAACAATTCTGTCAATATGTCAGTCAGTCAGTCAGTCAGTCAGTCAGTCAGTCAGTCAGTCAGTCAGTGATGGTCTTCCAGTTTTATATAATATAATAAACTAGTATTTCGCCGCGTGCGCGAGCTGCTAAAGCAGCTCGCGTGGGGGGGTGGCTGCTTTTTTTTTTTAAAAGCTTCCTATCGATTACGGTTCTAAAGTTTTGTTAACCCTTTTTGTTTTGAAATCAAACTTTTGTACGGCGGCCATATTGAAAAAAAGCTGGATTTCAAGTGATTGTGTGGCGTGCGCGAGCTGCTAAAGCAGCTCGCGTGGAAGGGTTTTGCTTTTTTTTATAAAAGCTCCCTATCGATTACGGTTCTAAAGTTATTTAAGTTCAGTTGTTCTGAAAAAAAGACTTTTGTATGGCAGCCATCTTGAAAAATGGCGGAATCCAAGTGATTTTGTGGCGTGCGCGAGCTGCTAAAGCAGCTCGCGTGGGGGGGTGTTGCTTTTTTTTTATAGACGCTTCCTATCGACTACGGTTCAAAAGTTTTGTTTGGCTTATTTTTCCGGAAAAAAAACTTTTGTATGGCAGCCATCTTGAAAAATGGCGGAATCCAAAATTTTTTTTCATAATTGTAATCTTTGACCCAGAAAACCCCCCGATGCAAAATTTCAGTCGGATCGGAGCAACTTTCAAAATGGCCGCCATTTTTTTTTCTTTTTTTTTAATTTTTCCAACTTTTCCAAATTTCCCCCATCGCCCTCTATGACATTTGGTCGAGCACCCTATACCTATCTCTAACCGTTCAAAAGTTATTAACATTTTTATTTTGTATGGCGGCCATGTTTTTTTGTATGGCGGCCATCTTTTTTTTCAAATTTTCAAAATTGGCCCAAGGTTTGGGGCATATTTAGTTCGAGCGGTACCCCCATCCGATTTATAGTTTCCGAGATCCCCTGAGCAGTTCCATCGAGGAAACCACTTTCTGGTGATTTCGGATTTTTCTGGTTGGTTTCAAAACACCCTCTATACAACCGTACCAAACACTCCCCCCCACCATATCGGCGAGTACCACTTCTATTTCTGTCAATTGTCAGTCAGTGACCTTTCAGTTTTATATAATATAACTAGTATTTCGCCGCGTGCGCGAGCTGCTAAAGCAGCTCGCGTGGGGGGGTGGCTGCTGTTTTTTTTTAAAAGCTTCCTATCGATTACAGTTCTAAAGTTTTGTTTACCCTTTTTGTTCTGAAAACAAACTTTTGTATGGCGGCCATATTGAAAAATGGCGGAATCCAAAATATTTTTTCATAATAATAATCTTTGACCCAGAAAACCCCCCGATGCAAAATTTCAGTCGGATCGGAGCAACTTTCAAAATGGCCGCCATTTTTTTTTCTTTTTTTTTAATTTTTCCAACTTTTCCAAATTTCCCCCATCGCCCTCTATGACATTTGGTCGAGCACCCTATACCTATCTCTAACCATTCAAAATTTATTTACATTTTTATTTTGTATGGCGGCCATGTTTTTTTGTATGGCGGCCATCTTTTTTTTCAAATTTTCAAAAATGGCCCAGGTTTTGGGGCATATTTAGTTCAAGCGGTACCCCCATCCGATTTATAGTTTCCGAGATCCCTTGAGCAGTTCCATCTCGGAGACACCTTTCCATGGATTTCGGATTTTTCTGGTTGGTTTCAAAACATCCTCTATCCAACGGTACCAAGCACTACCCCCCACCATAATGGCAAGTACCACTTCTATTTCTGTCAATTATATGTCAGTCAGTCAGTCAGTGAGTGGTCTTTTAATTTTATATAATATAACTAGTATTTCGCCGCGTGCGCGAGCTGCTAAAGCAGCTCGCGTGGGGGGGTGGCTGCTGTTTTTTTTTAAAAGCTTCCCATCGATTACGGTTCTAAAGTTTTGTTTACCCTTTTTGTTCTGAAAACAAACTTTTGTATGGCGGCCATCATGAAAAAAAGCTGGATTTCAAGTGATTGTGTGGCGTGCGCGAGCTGCTAAAGCAGCTCGCGTGGGGGGGTGTTTTGCTTTTTAATAAAAGCTCCCTATCGATTACGGTTCTAAAGTTATTTAAGTTCAGTTGTTCTGAAAAAAATACTTTTGTATGGCGGCCATCTTGAAAAATGGCGGAATCCAAGTGATTTTGTGGCGTGCGCGAGCTGCTAAAGCAGCTCGCGTGGAGGGGTGTTGCTTTTTTTTTATAGACGCTTCCTATCGACTACGGTTCAAAAGTTTTGTTTGGCTTATTGTTCCGGAAAAAAATCTTTTGTATGGCAGCCATCTTGAAAAATGGCGGTATCCAAAATATTTTTTCATAATCGTAATCTACGATCCAGAAAACCCCCCGATGCAAAATTTCAGTCGGATCGGAGCAACTTTCAAAATGGCCGCCATTTTTTTTTCTTTTTTTTTAATTTTTCCAACTTTTCCAAATTTCCCCCATCGTCCTCTATGACATTTGGTCGAGCACCCTATACCTATCTCTAACCATTCAAAAGTTATTAACATTTTAATTTTGTATGGCGGCCATGTTTTTTTGTATGGCGGCCATCTTTTTTTTCAAATTTTCAAAAATGGCCCAGGTTTTGTGGCATATTTAGTTCAAGCGGTACCCCCATCCGATTTATAGTTTTCGAGATCCCCTGAGCAGTTCCATCAAGGAAACCACTTTCTGGTGATTTCGGATTTTTCTGGTTGGTTTCAAAACACCCTCTATCCAACGGTACCAAACACTCCCCCCCACCATATCGGCAAGTACCACTTCTATTTCTGTCAATTATATGTCAGTCAGTCAGTCAGTCAGTCAGTCAGTGATGGTCTTCCAGTTTTATATAATATAAATATAAATTGTTTTTTTTTTATAGAAGCTCCCTATCGATTACGGTTTTAAAGTTATTCTCTTTGTTCGGAAAAAAATCTTTTGTATGGCGGCCATCTTGAAAAATGGCGGAATCCAAATTATTTTTTCATAATCGTAATCTACGACCTAAAAAACCCCCCGATGCAAAATTTCAGTCGAATCGGAGCATTTTTCAAAATGGCCGCCATTTTCCTTTCTTTTTTTTTAATTTTTCCAACTTTTCCAAATTTCCCCTATGGTCCTCTATGATATTTGGTCGAGCACCCTATACCTATCTGTAACCGTTTAAAAGTTATTTGCATATTATTTTCACCTATTTTGTCATGAAAAAAAACATTTGTATGGCAGCCATCTTGAAAAATGGCGGAATCTGAATTTTTTTTTCATAATCGTAATCTACGCCCCAGAAAACCTCCCTATGCAAAATTTCAGTCGGATCGGAGCAACTTTCAAAATGGCCGCCATTTTTTTTTCTTTTTTTTTTAATTTTTCCAACTTTTTCAAATTTCCCTCATCGCCCTCTATGACATTTGGTCGAGCACCCTATACCTATCTCTAACCGTTCAAAAGTTATTTACATTTTTATTTTGTATGGCGGCCATCTTTTTTTTCAAATTTTCAAAATTGGCCCAAGGTTTAGGGCATATTTTGTTCAAGCGGTACCCCCATCCGATTTATAGTTTCCGAGATCCCCTGAGCAGTTCCATCACGGAAACCACTTTCTGGTGATTTCGGATTTTTCTGGTTGGTTTCAAAACATCCTCTATCCAACCATACCAAACACTTCCACCCACCATAACGGCATCTGGGAGAACAATTCTGTCAATATGTCAGTCAGTCAGTCAGTCAGTCAGTCAGTCAGTCAGTCAGTCAGTCAGTCAGTCAGTCAGTCAGTCAGTCAGTCAGTCAGTCAGTCAGTCAGTCAGTCAGTGATGGTCTTCCAGTTTTATATTATATTAATAAAAGTTATTTGCATATTATTTTCACCTATTTTGTCATGAAAAAAAACATTTGTATGGCAGCCATCTTGAAAAATGGCGGAATCCAAATTTTTTTTTCATAATTATAATCTACGACCCAGAAAACCCCCCGATGCAAAATTTCAGTCGGATCGGAGCAACTTTCAAATTGGCTGCCATTTTTTTTTCTTTTTTTTTAATTTTTCCAACTTTTCCAAATTTCCCCTATGGTCCTCTATGATATTTGGTCGAGCACCCTATACCTATCTGTAACCGTTTAAAAGTTATTTGCATATTATTTTCACCTATTTTGTCATGAAAAAAAACATTTGTATGGCAGCCATCTTGAAAAATGGCGGAATCCAAATTTTTTTTTCATAATTATAATCTACGACCCAGAAAACCCCCCGATGCAAAATTTCAGTCGGATTGGAGCAACTTTCAAATTGGCCGCCATTTTTTTTTCTTTTTTTTAATTTTTCCAACTTTTCCAAATTTCTCCCATCGCCCTCTATGACATTTGGTCGAGCACCCCATATCTATCTCTTACCGTTTAAAAGTTATTTACATTTTTATTTTGTATGGCGGCCATGTTTTTTTGTATGGCGGCCATCTTTTTTTTCAAATTTTCAAAATTGGCCCAAGGTTTGGGGCATATTTAGTTCAAGCGGTACCCCCATCCGATTTATAGTTTCCGAGATCCCCTGAGCAGTTCCATCACGGAAACCACTTTCTGGTGATTTCGGATTTTTCTGGTTGGTTTCAAAACATCCTCTATCCAACCATACTAAACACTTCCACCCACCATAACGGCATCTGGGAGAACAATTCTGTCAATATGTCAGTCAGTCAGTCAGTCAGTCAGTCAGTCAGTCAGTCAGTCAGTCAGTGATGGTCTTCCAGTTTTATATAATATAATAAACTAGTATTTCGCCGCGTGCGCGAGCTGCTAAAGCAGCTCGCGTGGGGGGGTGGCTGCTTTTTTTTTTTAAAAGCTTCCTATCGATTACGGTTCTAAAGTTTTGTTAACCCTTTTTGTTTTGAAATCAAACTTTTGTACGGCGGCCATATTGAAAAAAAGCTGGATTTCAAGTGATTGTGTGGCGTGCGCGAGCTGCTAAAGCAGCTCGCGTGGAAGGGTTTTGCTTTTTTTTATAAAAGCTCCCTATCGATTACGGTTCTAAAGTTATTTAAGTTCAGTTGTTCTGAAAAAAAGACTTTTGTATGGCAGCCATCTTGAAAAATGGCGGAATCCAAGTGATTTTGTGGCGTGCGCGAGCTGCTAAAGCAGCTCGCGTGGGGGGGTGTTGCTTTTTTTTTATAGACGCTTCCTATCGACTACGGTTCAAAAGTTTTGTTTGGCTTATTTTTCCGGAAAAAAAACTTTTGTATGGCAGCCATCTTGAAAAATGGCGGAATCCAAAATTTTTTTTCATAATTGTAATCTTTGACCCAGAAAACCCCCCGATGCAAAATTTCAGTCGGATCGGAGCAACTTTCAAAATGGCCGCCATTTTTTTTTCTTTTTTTTTAATTTTTCCAACTTTTCCAAATTTCCCCCATCGCCCTCTATGACATTTGGTCGAGCACCCTATACCTATCTCTAACCGTTCAAAAGTTATTAACATTTTTATTTTGTATGGCGGCCATGTTTTTTTGTATGGCGGCCATCTTTTTTTTCAAATTTTCAAAATTGGCCCAAGGTTTGGGGCATATTTAGTTCGAGCGGTACCCCCATCCGATTTATAGTTTCCGAGATCCCCTGAGCAGTTCCATCGAGGAAACCACTTTCTGGTGATTTCGGATTTTTCTGGTTGGTTTCAAAACACCCTCTATACAACCGTACCAAACACTCCCCCCCACCATATCGGCGAGTACCACTTCTATTTCTGTCAATTGTCAGTCAGTGACCTTTCAGTTTTATATAATATAACTAGTATTTCGCCGCGTGCGCGAGCTGCTAAAGCAGCTCGCGTGGGGGGGTGGCTGCTGTTTTTTTTTAAAAGCTTCCTATCGATTACAGTTCTAAAGTTTTGTTTACCCTTTTTGTTCTGAAAACAAACTTTTGTATGGCGGCCATATTGAAAAATGGCGGAATCCAAAATATTTTTTCATAATAATAATCTTTGACCCAGAAAACCCCCCGATGCAAAATTTCAGTCGGATCGGAGCAACTTTCAAAATGGCCGCCATTTTTTTTTCTTTTTTTTTAATTTTTCCAACTTTTCCAAATTTCCCCCATCGCCCTCTATGACATTTGGTCGAGCACCCTATACCTATCTCTAACCATTCAAAATTTATTTACATTTTTATTTTGTATGGCGGCCATGTTTTTTTGTATGGCGGCCATCTTTTTTTTCAAATTTTCAAAAATGGCCCAGGTTTTGGGGCATATTTAGTTCAAGCGGTACCCCCATCCGATTTATAGTTTCCGAGATCCCTTGAGCAGTTCCATCTCGGAGACACCTTTCCATGGATTTCGGATTTTTCTGGTTGGTTTCAAAACATCCTCTATCCAACGGTACCAAGCACTACCCCCCACCATAATGGCAAGTACCACTTCTATTTCTGTCAATTATATGTCAGTCAGTCAGTCAGTGAGTGGTCTTTTAATTTTATATAATATAACTAGTATTTCGCCGCGTGCGCGAGCTGCTAAAGCAGCTCGCGTGGGGGGGTGGCTGCTGTTTTTTTTTAAAAGCTTCCCATCGATTACGGTTCTAAAGTTTTGTTTACCCTTTTTGTTCTGAAAACAAACTTTTGTATGGCGGCCATCATGAAAAAAAGCTGGATTTCAAGTGATTGTGTGGCGTGCGCGAGCTGCTAAAGCAGCTCGCGTGGGGGGGTGTTTTGCTTTTTAATAAAAGCTCCCTATCGATTACGGTTCTAAAGTTATTTAAGTTCAGTTGTTCTGAAAAAAATACTTTTGTATGGCGGCCATCTTGAAAAATGGCGGAATCCAAGTGATTTTGTGGCGTGCGCGAGCTGCTAAAGCAGCTCGCGTGGAGGGGTGTTGCTTTTTTTTTATAGACGCTTCCTATCGACTACGGTTCAAAAGTTTTGTTTGGCTTATTGTTCCGGAAAAAAATCTTTTGTATGGCAGCCATCTTGAAAAATGGCGGTATCCAAAATATTTTTTCATAATCGTAATCTACGATCCAGAAAACCCCCCGATGCAAAATTTCAGTCGGATCGGAGCAACTTTCAAAATGGCCGCCATTTTTTTTTCTTTTTTTTTAATTTTTCCAACTTTTCCAAATTTCCCCCATCGTCCTCTATGACATTTGGTCGAGCACCCTATACCTATCTCTAACCATTCAAAAGTTATTAACATTTTAATTTTGTATGGCGGCCATGTTTTTTTGTATGGCGGCCATCTTTTTTTTCAAATTTTCAAAAATGGCCCAGGTTTTGTGGCATATTTAGTTCAAGCGGTACCCCCATCCGATTTATAGTTTTCGAGATCCCCTGAGCAGTTCCATCAAGGAAACCACTTTCTGGTGATTTCGGATTTTTCTGGTTGGTTTCAAAACACCCTCTATCCAACGGTACCAAACACTCCCCCCCACCATATCGGCAAGTACCACTTCTATTTCTGTCAATTATATGTCAGTCAGTCAGTCAGTCAGTCAGTCAGTGGTCTTTCAGTTTTATATTATATTAATATAAATTGTTTTTTTTTTATAGAAGCTCCCTATCGATTACGGTTTTAAAGTTATTCTCTTTGTTCGGAAAAAAATCTTTTGTATGGCGGCCATCTTGAAAAATGGCGGAATCCAAATTATTTTTTCATAATCGTAATCTACGACCTAAAAAACCCCCCGATGCAAAATTTCAGTCGAATCGGAGCATTTTTCAAAATGGCCGCCATTTTCCTTTCTTTTTTTTTAATTTTTCCAACTTTTCCAAATTTCCCCTATGGTCCTCTATGATATTTGGTCGAGCACCCTATACCTATCTGTAACCGTTTAAAAGTTATTTGCATATTATTTTCACCTATTTTGTCATGAAAAAAAACATTTGTATGGCAGCCATCTTGAAAAATGGCGGAATCTGAATTTTTTTTTCATAATCGTAATCTACGCCCCAGAAAACCTCCCTATGCAAAATTTCAGTCGGATCGGAGCAACTTTCAAAATGGCCGCCATTTTTTTTTCTTTTTTTTTTAATTTTTCCAACTTTTTCAAATTTCCCTCATCGCCCTCTATGACATTTGGTCGAGCACCCTATACCTATCTCTAACCGTTCAAAAGTTATTTACATTTTTATTTTGTATGGCGGCCATCTTTTTTTTCAAATTTTCAAAATTGGCCCAAGGTTTAGGGCATATTTTGTTCAAGCGGTACCCCCATCCGATTTATAGTTTCCGAGATCCCCTGAGCAGTTCCATCACGGAAACCACTTTCTGGTGATTTCGGATTTTTCTGGTTGGTTTCAAAACATCCTCTATCCAACCATACCAAACACTTCCACCCACCATAACGGCATCTGGGAGAACAATTCTGTCAATATGTCAGTCAGTCAGTCAGTCAGTCAGTCAGTCAGTCAGTCAGTCAGTCAGTCAGTCAGTCAGTCAGTCAGTCAGTCAGTCAGTCAGTCAGTCAGTCAGTCAGTGATGGTCTTCCAGTTTTATATTATATTAATAAAAGTTATTTGCATATTATTTTCACCTATTTTGTCATGAAAAAAAACATTTGTATGGCAGCCATCTTGAAAAATGGCGGAATCCAAATTTTTTTTTCATAATTATAATCTACGACCCAGAAAACCCCCCGATGCAAAATTTCAGTCGGATCGGAGCAACTTTCAAATTGGCTGCCATTTTTTTTTCTTTTTTTTTAATTTTTCCAACTTTTCCAAATTTCCCCTATGGTCCTCTATGATATTTGGTCGAGCACCCTATACCTATCTGTAACCGTTTAAAAGTTATTTGCATATTATTTTCACCTATTTTGTCATGAAAAAAAACATTTGTATGGCAGCCATCTTGAAAAATGGCGGAATCCAAATTTTTTTTTCATAATTATAATCTACGACCCAGAAAACCCCCCGATGCAAAATTTCAGTCGGATTGGAGCAACTTTCAAATTGGCCGCCATTTTTTTTTCTTTTTTTTAATTTTTCCAACTTTTCCAAATTTCTCCCATCGCCCTCTATGACATTTGGTCGAGCACCCCATATCTATCTCTTACCGTTTAAAAGTTATTTACATTTTTATTTTGTATGGCGGCCATGTTTTTTTGTATGGCGGCCATCTTTTTTTTCAAATTTTCAAAATTGGCCCAAGGTTTGGGGCATATTTAGTTCAAGCGGTACCCCCATCCGATTTATAGTTTCCGAGATCCCCTGAGCAGTTCCATCACGGAAACCACTTTCTGGTGATTTCGGATTTTTCTGGTTGGTTTCAAAACATCCTCTATCCAACCATACTAAACACTTCCACCCACCATAACGGCATCTGGGAGAACAATTCTGTCAATATGTCAGTCAGTCAGTCAGTCAGTCAGTCAGTCAGTCAGTCAGTCAGTCAGTGATGGTCTTCCAGTTTTATATAATATAATAAACTAGTATTTCGCCGCGTGCGCGAGCTGCTAAAGCAGCTCGCGTGGGGGGGTGGCTGCTTTTTTTTTTTAAAAGCTTCCTATCGATTACGGTTCTAAAGTTTTGTTAACCCTTTTTGTTTTGAAATCAAACTTTTGTACGGCGGCCATATTGAAAAAAAGCTGGATTTCAAGTGATTGTGTGGCGTGCGCGAGCTGCTAAAGCAGCTCGCGTGGAAGGGTTTTGCTTTTTTTTATAAAAGCTCCCTATCGATTACGGTTCTAAAGTTATTTAAGTTCAGTTGTTCTGAAAAAAAGACTTTTGTATGGCAGCCATCTTGAAAAATGGCGGAATCCAAGTGATTTTGTGGCGTGCGCGAGCTGCTAAAGCAGCTCGCGTGGGGGGGTGTTGCTTTTTTTTTATAGACGCTTCCTATCGACTACGGTTCAAAAGTTTTGTTTGGCTTATTTTTCCGGAAAAAAAACTTTTGTATGGCAGCCATCTTGAAAAATGGCGGAATCCAAAATTTTTTTTCATAATTGTAATCTTTGACCCAGAAAACCCCCCGATGCAAAATTTCAGTCGGATCGGAGCAACTTTCAAAATGGCCGCCATTTTTTTTTCTTTTTTTTTAATTTTTCCAACTTTTCCAAATTTCCCCCATCGCCCTCTATGACATTTGGTCGAGCACCCTATACCTATCTCTAACCGTTCAAAAGTTATTAACATTTTTATTTTGTATGGCGGCCATGTTTTTTTGTATGGCGGCCATCTTTTTTTTCAAATTTTCAAAATTGGCCCAAGGTTTGGGGCATATTTAGTTCGAGCGGTACCCCCATCCGATTTATAGTTTCCGAGATCCCCTGAGCAGTTCCATCGAGGAAACCACTTTCTGGTGATTTCGGATTTTTCTGGTTGGTTTCAAAACACCCTCTATACAACCGTACCAAACACTCCCCCCCACCATATCGGCGAGTACCACTTCTATTTCTGTCAATTGTCAGTCAGTGACCTTTCAGTTTTATATAATATAACTAGTATTTCGCCGCGTGCGCGAGCTGCTAAAGCAGCTCGCGTGGGGGGGTGGCTGCTGTTTTTTTTTAAAAGCTTCCTATCGATTACAGTTCTAAAGTTTTGTTTACCCTTTTTGTTCTGAAAACAAACTTTTGTATGGCGGCCATATTGAAAAATGGCGGAATCCAAAATATTTTTTCATAATAATAATCTTTGACCCAGAAAACCCCCCGATGCAAAATTTCAGTCGGATCGGAGCAACTTTCAAAATGGCCGCCATTTTTTTTTCTTTTTTTTTAATTTTTCCAACTTTTCCAAATTTCCCCCATCGCCCTCTATGACATTTGGTCGAGCACCCTATACCTATCTCTAACCATTCAAAATTTATTTACATTTTTATTTTGTATGGCGGCCATGTTTTTTTGTATGGCGGCCATCTTTTTTTTCAAATTTTCAAAAATGGCCCAGGTTTTGGGGCATATTTAGTTCAAGCGGTACCCCCATCCGATTTATAGTTTCCGAGATCCCTTGAGCAGTTCCATCTCGGAGACACCTTTCCATGGATTTCGGATTTTTCTGGTTGGTTTCAAAACATCCTCTATCCAACGGTACCAAGCACTACCCCCCACCATAATGGCAAGTACCACTTCTATTTCTGTCAATTATATGTCAGTCAGTCAGTCAGTGAGTGGTCTTTTAATTTTATATAATATAACTAGTATTTCGCCGCGTGCGCGAGCTGCTAAAGCAGCTCGCGTGGGGGGGTGGCTGCTGTTTTTTTTTAAAAGCTTCCCATCGATTACGGTTCTAAAGTTTTGTTTACCCTTTTTGTTCTGAAAACAAACTTTTGTATGGCGGCCATCATGAAAAAAAGCTGGATTTCAAGTGATTGTGTGGCGTGCGCGAGCTGCTAAAGCAGCTCGCGTGGGGGGGTGTTTTGCTTTTTAATAAAAGCTCCCTATCGATTACGGTTCTAAAGTTATTTAAGTTCAGTTGTTCTGAAAAAAATACTTTTGTATGGCGGCCATCTTGAAAAATGGCGGAATCCAAGTGATTTTGTGGCGTGCGCGAGCTGCTAAAGCAGCTCGCGTGGAGGGGTGTTGCTTTTTTTTTATAGACGCTTCCTATCGACTACGGTTCAAAAGTTTTGTTTGGCTTATTGTTCCGGAAAAAAATCTTTTGTATGGCAGCCATCTTGAAAAATGGCGGTATCCAAAATATTTTTTCATAATCGTAATCTACGATCCAGAAAACCCCCCGATGCAAAATTTCAGTCGGATCGGAGCAACTTTCAAAATGGCCGCCATTTTTTTTTCTTTTTTTTTAATTTTTCCAACTTTTCCAAATTTCCCCCATCGTCCTCTATGACATTTGGTCGAGCACCCTATACCTATCTCTAACCATTCAAAAGTTATTAACATTTTAATTTTGTATGGCGGCCATGTTTTTTTGTATGGCGGCCATCTTTTTTTTCAAATTTTCAAAAATGGCCCAGGTTTTGTGGCATATTTAGTTCAAGCGGTACCCCCATCCGATTTATAGTTTTCGAGATCCCCTGAGCAGTTCCATCAAGGAAACCACTTTCTGGTGATTTCGGATTTTTCTGGTTGGTTTCAAAACACCCTCTATCCAACGGTACCAAACACTCCCCCCCACCATATCGGCAAGTACCACTTCTATTTCTGTCAATTATATGTCAGTCAGTCAGTCAGTCAGTCAGTCAGTGATGGTCTTCCAGTTTTATATAATATAAATATAAATTGTTTTTTTTTTATAGAAGCTCCCTATCGATTACGGTTTTAAAGTTATTCTCTTTGTTCGGAAAAAAATCTTTTGTATGGCGGCCATCTTGAAAAATGGCGGAATCCAAATTATTTTTTCATAATCGTAATCTACGACCTAAAAAACCCCCCGATGCAAAATTTCAGTCGAATCGGAGCATTTTTCAAAATGGCCGCCATTTTCCTTTCTTTTTTTTTAATTTTTCCAACTTTTCCAAATTTCCCCTATGGTCCTCTATGATATTTGGTCGAGCACCCTATACCTATCTGTAACCGTTTAAAAGTTATTTGCATATTATTTTCACCTATTTTGTCATGAAAAAAAACATTTGTATGGCAGCCATCTTGAAAAATGGCGGAATCTGAATTTTTTTTTCATAATCGTAATCTACGCCCCAGAAAACCTCCCTATGCAAAATTTCAGTCGGATCGGAGCAACTTTCAAAATGGCCGCCATTTTTTTTTCTTTTTTTTTTAATTTTTCCAACTTTTTCAAATTTCCCTCATCGCCCTCTATGACATTTGGTCGAGCACCCTATACCTATCTCTAACCGTTCAAAAGTTATTTACATTTTTATTTTGTATGGCGGCCATCTTTTTTTTCAAATTTTCAAAATTGGCCCAAGGTTTAGGGCATATTTTGTTCAAGCGGTACCCCCATCCGATTTATAGTTTCCGAGATCCCCTGAGCAGTTCCATCACGGAAACCACTTTCTGGTGATTTCGGATTTTTCTGGTTGGTTTCAAAACATCCTCTATCCAACCATACCAAACACTTCCACCCACCATAACGGCATCTGGGAGAACAATTCTGTCAATATGTCAGTCAGTCAGTCAGTCAGTCAGTCAGTCAGTCAGTCAGTCAGTCAGTCAGTCAGTCAGTCAGTCAGTCAGTCAGTCAGTCAGTCAGTCAGTGATGGTCTTCCAGTTTTATATTATATTAATAAAAGTTATTTGCATATTATTTTCACCTATTTTGTCATGAAAAAAAACATTTGTATGGCAGCCATCTTGAAAAATGGCGGAATCCAAATTTTTTTTTCATAATTATAATCTACGACCCAGAAAACCCCCCGATGCAAAATTTCAGTCGGATCGGAGCAACTTTCAAATTGGCTGCCATTTTTTTTTCTTTTTTTTTAATTTTTCCAACTTTTCCAAATTTCCCCTATGGTCCTCTATGATATTTGGTCGAGCACCCTATACCTATCTGTAACCGTTTAAAAGTTATTTGCATATTATTTTCACCTATTTTGTCATGAAAAAAAACATTTGTATGGCAGCCATCTTGAAAAATGGCGGAATCCAAATTTTTTTTTCATAATTATAATCTACGACCCAGAAAACCCCCCGATGCAAAATTTCAGTCGGATTGGAGCAACTTTCAAATTGGCCGCCATTTTTTTTTCTTTTTTTTAATTTTTCCAACTTTTCCAAATTTCTCCCATCGCCCTCTATGACATTTGGTCGAGCACCCCATATCTATCTCTTACCGTTTAAAAGTTATTTACATTTTTATTTTGTATGGCGGCCATGTTTTTTTGTATGGCGGCCATCTTTTTTTTCAAATTTTCAAAATTGGCCCAAGGTTTGGGGCATATTTAGTTCAAGCGGTACCCCCATCCGATTTATAGTTTCCGAGATCCCCTGAGCAGTTCCATCACGGAAACCACTTTCTGGTGATTTCGGATTTTTCTGGTTGGTTTCAAAACATCCTCTATCCAACCATACTAAACACTTCCACCCACCATAACGGCATCTGGGAGAACAATTCTGTCAATATGTCAGTCAGTCAGTCAGTCAGTCAGTCAGTCAGTCAGTCAGTCAGTCAGTGATGGTCTTCCAGTTTTATATAATATAATAAACTAGTATTTCGCCGCGTGCGCGAGCTGCTAAAGCAGCTCGCGTGGGGGGGTGGCTGCTTTTTTTTTTTAAAAGCTTCCTATCGATTACGGTTCTAAAGTTTTGTTAACCCTTTTTGTTTTGAAATCAAACTTTTGTACGGCGGCCATATTGAAAAAAAGCTGGATTTCAAGTGATTGTGTGGCGTGCGCGAGCTGCTAAAGCAGCTCGCGTGGAAGGGTTTTGCTTTTTTTTATAAAAGCTCCCTATCGATTACGGTTCTAAAGTTATTTAAGTTCAGTTGTTCTGAAAAAAAGACTTTTGTATGGCAGCCATCTTGAAAAATGGCGGAATCCAAGTGATTTTGTGGCGTGCGCGAGCTGCTAAAGCAGCTCGCGTGGGGGGGTGTTGCTTTTTTTTTATAGACGCTTCCTATCGACTACGGTTCAAAAGTTTTGTTTGGCTTATTTTTCCGGAAAAAAAACTTTTGTATGGCAGCCATCTTGAAAAATGGCGGAATCCAAAATTTTTTTTCATAATTGTAATCTTTGACCCAGAAAACCCCCCGATGCAAAATTTCAGTCGGATCGGAGCAACTTTCAAAATGGCCGCCATTTTTTTTTCTTTTTTTTTAATTTTTCCAACTTTTCCAAATTTCCCCCATCGCCCTCTATGACATTTGGTCGAGCACCCTATACCTATCTCTAACCGTTCAAAAGTTATTAACATTTTTATTTTGTATGGCGGCCATGTTTTTTTGTATGGCGGCCATCTTTTTTTTCAAATTTTCAAAATTGGCCCAAGGTTTGGGGCATATTTAGTTCGAGCGGTACCCCCATCCGATTTATAGTTTCCGAGATCCCCTGAGCAGTTCCATCGAGGAAACCACTTTCTGGTGATTTCGGATTTTTCTGGTTGGTTTCAAAACACCCTCTATACAACCGTACCAAACACTCCCCCCCACCATATCGGCAAGTACCACTTCTATTTCTGTCAATTGTCAGTCAGTGACCTTTCAGTTTTATATAATATAACTAGTATTTCGCCGCGTGCGCGAGCTGCTAAAGCAGCTCGCGTGGTGGTGGTGTTATTATTTTTTATAGAAACTTCCTATCGATTACGGTTCTAAAGTTATCTAAGCCTTTATGTTCTAAAAACAAACTTTTGTATGGCGGCCATATTGGAAAATGGCGCAATCCAAGTGATTTTGTGGCGTGCGCGAGCTGCTAAAGCAGCTCGCGTGGGGTGGTTTTTTTTTTTTTTTATAGAAGCTCCCTATCGATTACGGTTTTAAAGTTATTCTCTTTGTTCGGAAAAAAATCTTTTGTATGGCGGCCATCTTGAAAAATGGCGGAATCCAAATTATTTTTTCATAATCGTAATCTACGACCTAAAAAACCCCCCGATGCAAAATTTCAGTCGAATCGGAGCATTTTTCAAAATGGCCGCCATTTTTCTTTCTTTTTTTTTAATTTTTCCAACTTTTCCAAAAGTCCCCTATGGTCCCCTATGATATTTGGTCGAGCACCCTATACCTTTCTCTAACCGTTTAAAAGTTATTTGCATATTATTTTCACCTATTTTGTCATGAAAAAAAACGTTTGTATGGCAGCCATCTTGAAAAATGGCGGAATCCAAATTTTTTTTTCATAATCGTAATCTACGACCCAGAAAACCCCCCTATGCAAAATTTCAGTCGGATCGGAGCAACTTTCAAAATGGCCGCCATTTTTTTTTCTTTTTTTTTAATTTTTCCAACTTTTCCAAATTTCTTCCGTCGTCCTCTATGACATTTGGTCGAGCACCCTATACCTATCTCTAACCATTCAAAAGTAATTTACATTTTTATTTTGTATGGCGGCCATGTTTTTTTGTATGGCGGCCATCTTTTTTTTTAAATTTTCAAAATTGGCCCAAGGTTTGGGGCATATTTAGTTCAAGCGGTACCCCCATCCGATTTATAGTTTCCGAGATCCCTTGAGCAGTTCCATCGAGGAAACCATTTTCTGGTGATTTCGGATTTTTCTGGTTGGTTTCAAAACACCCTCTATACAACCGTACCAAACACTCCCCCCCACCATATCGGCAAGTACCACTTCTATTTCTGTCAATTGTCAGTCAGTGACCTTTCAGTTTTATATAATAACTAGTATTTCGCCGCGTGCGCGAGCTGCTAAAGCAGCTCGCGTGGGGGGGTGATTGCTCTTTTTTTTAAAAGCTCCCTATCGATTACGCTTCTAAAGTTTTATAAGCCTTTTTGTTATGAAAGCAAACTTTTGTATGGCGGCCATCTTGAAAAAAAACTTGATTTCAAGTGATTGTGTGGCGTGCGCGAGCTGCTAAAGCAGCTCGCGTGGGGGGGTTTGCGTTTTTTTATAAAAGCTCTCCATCGATTACGGTTCTAAAGTTATTTAAGTTCAGTTGTTCTGAAAAAACGACTTTTGTATGGCGGCCATCTTGAAAAATGGCGGAATCCAAGTGATTTTGTGGCGTGCGCGAGCTGCTAAAGCAGCTCGCGTGGGGGGGTGTTGCTTTTTTTTTATAGACGCTTTCTATCGACTACGGTTCAAAAGTTTTGTTTGGCATATTTTTCCGGAAAAAAAACTTTTGTATGACAGCCATCTTGAAAAATGGCGGAATCCAAAATTTTTTTTCATAATCGTAATCTACGACACAGAAAACCCCCGGATGCAAAATTTCAGTCGGATCGGAGCAACTTTCAAAATGGCCGCCATTTTTTTTTCTTTTTTTTTAATTTTTCCAACTTTACCAAATTTCTCCCATCGCCCTCTATGACATTTGGTCGAGCACCCTATACCTATCTCTAACCATTCAAAAGTTATTTACATTTTTATTTTGTATGGCGGCCATGTTTTTTTGTATGGCGGCCATCTTTTTTTTCAAATTTTCAAAAATGGCCCAGGTTTTGGGGCATATTTAGTTCAAGCGGTACCCCCATCCGATTTATAGTTTCCGAGATCCCCTGAGCAGTTCCATCTCGGAGACACCTTTCAATGGATTTCGGATTTTTCTGGTTGGTTTCAAAACATCCTCTATCCAACGGCACCAAACACTCCCCCCCACCATATCGGCAAGTACCACTTCTATTTCTGTCAATTGTCAGTCAGTGACCTTTCAGTTTTATATAATATAACTAGTATTTCGCCGCGTGCGCGAGCTGCTAAAGCAGCTCGCGTGGGGGGGTGGCTGCTGTTTTTTTTTAAAGCTTCCTATCGATTACGGTTCTAAAGTTTTGTTTACCCATTTTGTTTTGAAATCAAACGTTTGTATGGCGGCCATCTTGAAAAAAAGCTGGATTTCAAGTGATTGTGTGGCGTGCGCGAGCTGCTAAAGCAGCTCGCGTGGGGGGGTTTTGCTTTTTTTTATAAAAGCTCCCTATCGATTACGGTTCTAAAGTTATTTAAGTTCAGTTGTTCTGAAAAAATGACTTTTGTATGGCGGCCATCTTGAAAAATGGCGAAATCCAAGTGATTTTGTGGCGTGCGCGAGCTGCTAAAGCAGCTCGCGTGGGGGGGTGTTGCTTTTTTTTATAGACGCTTCCTATCGACTACGGTTCAAAAGTTTTGTTTGGCTTATTTTTCCGGAAAAAAAACTTTTGTATGGCAGCCATTTTGAAAAATGGCGGAATCCAAAATTTTTTTTCATAATTGTAATCTTCGACCCAGAAAACCCCCCGATGCAAAATTTCAGTCGGATCGGAGCAACTTTCAAAATGGCCGCCATTTTTTTTTCTTTTTTTTTAATTTTTCCAACTTTTTCAAATTTCCCCCATCGCCCTCTATGACATTTGGTCGAGCACCCTGTACCTATCTCTTACCGTTTAAAAGTTATTTGCATATTTATTTTGTATGGCGGCCATGTTTTTTTGTATGGCGGCCATCTTTTTTTTCAAATTTTCAAAAATGTCCCAGGTTTTGGGGCATATTTAATTCAAGCGGTACCCCCATCCGATTTATAGTTTCCGAGATCCCCTGAGCAGTTCCATCTCGGAGACACCTTTCCATGGATTTCGGATTTTTCTGGTTGGTTTCAAAACATCCTCTATCCAACGGTACCAAACACTACCCCCCACCATAACGGCAAGTACCACTTCTATTTCTGTCAATTATATGTCAGTCAGTCAGTCAGTGAGTGGTCTTTTAATTTTATATAATATAACTAGTATTTCGCCGCGTGCGCGAGCTGCTAAAGCAGCTCGCGTGGTGGTGGTGTTATTTTTTTTTTATAGAAACTTCCTATCGATTACGGTTCTAAAGTTATCTAAGCCTTTATGTTCTAAAAACAAACTTTTGTATGGCGGCCATATTGGAAAATGGCGCAATCCAAGTGATTTTGTGGCGTGCGCGAGCTGCTAAAGCAGCTCGCGTGGGGTGGTGTTGTTATTTTTTTATAGAAGCTCCCTATCGATTACGGTTTTAAAGTTATTCTCTTTGTTCGGAAAAAAAACTTTAGTATGGCGGCCATCTTGAAAAATGGCGGAATCCAAATTATTTTTTCAGAATCATAATCTACGACCCCAAAAACCCCCCGATGCAAAATTTCAGTCGAATCGGAGCATTTTTCAAAATGGCCGCCATTTTTCTTTCTTTTTTTTTAATTTTTCCAACTTTTCCAAATTTCCCCTATGGTCCTCTATGATATTTGGTCGAGCACCCTATACCTATCTGTAACCGTTTAAAAGTTATTTGCATATTATTTTCACCTATTTTGTCATGAAAAAAAACATTTGTATGGCAGCCATCTTGAAAAATGGCGGAATCTAATTTTTTTTTCATAATCGTAATATACGCCCCAGAAAACCTCCCTATGCAAAATTTCAGTCGGATCGGAGCAACTTTCAAAATGGCCGCCATTTTTTTTTCTTTTTTTTTAATTTTTCCAACTTTTTCAAATTTCCCCCATCGCCCTCTATGACATTTGGTCGAACACCCTTTACCTATCTCTAACCATTCAAAAGTTATTTACATTTTTATTTTGTATGGCGGCCATGTTTTTTTGTATGGCGGCCATCTTTTTTTTCAAATTTTCAAAATTGGCCCAAGGTTTGGGGCATATTTAGTTTAAGCGGTACCCCCATCCGATTTATAGTTTCCGAGATCCCCTGAGCAGTTCCATCACGGAAACCACTTTCTGGTGATTTCGGATTTTTCTGGTTGGTTTCAAAATATCCTCTATCCAACCATACCAAAAACTTCCACCCACCATAACGGCATCTGGGAGAACAATTCTGTCAATATGTCAGTCAGTCAGTCAGTCAGTCAGTCAGTCAGTGATGGTCTTCCAGTTTTATATTATATTAATAACTAAAATATATTATTAAAAGGAGTCCCTTTAGGCAAGGTTCCGAAGATACTGGCAGCGTTCCCCCTTTGAATAGCTAGACTAATTCTTTGTCCGAGGTAGCTGTCAGCTCTTCGGTCTCCTGTGATTTAAACATAGTTTTAGGTACATACTTTTAGGACTTTATTTAATTAAAATAATATTTATCGTGGCCAAATATATATACATTATGGTTTATTTTAAACACTTTCTGAAAATTTGTCCGATCCCCTATTGTAGGTGTATATGGCGCAATACAAACCGAAAGTGTGATGCGACACAATTCCGGACATAGGTTATGTCACAAAATGCAAGCATGTTTTATGGAAATGCATTGCGTCATTCATTTGCAACACTCATTTGTAGGTACCTACTTACAATTATTGAGAGTCGCGTCCTCGAGTGGGGTCACTAAATCTCTCGGCCTTTAAAAAACTAACATTGTATAATTTTAATATTTTGACTGGCATTTAAATTATAACGTGCGTAAATGACAAGTTTATAGCAACCCAATATATATTTCATTTCCATAGTTTTATGTCATTACAGGCGCAGTGTCGGTTACAATCGCTTTTATAATAAAACTAGTATTTCGCCGCGTGCGCGAGCTGCTAAAGCAGCTCGCGTGGTGGTGGTGTTATTTTTTTTTATAGAAACTTCCTATCGATTACGGTTCTAAAGTTATCTAAGCCTTTATGTTCTAAAAACAAACTTTTGTATGGCGGCCATATTGGAAAATGGCGCAATCCAAGTGATTTTGTGGCGTGCGCGAGCTGCTAAAGCAGCTCGCGTGGGGTGGTGTTGTTTTTTTTTATAGAAGCTCCCTATCGATTACGGTTTTAAAGTTATTCTCTTTGTTCGGAAAAAAATCTTTTGTAAGGCGGCCATCTTGAAAAATGGCGGAATCCAAATTATTTTTTCATAATCGTAATCTACGACCTAAAAAACCCCCCGATGCAAAATTTCAGTCGAATCGGAGCATTTTTCAAAATGGCCGCCATTTTTCTTTCTTTTTTTTTAATATTTCCAACTTTTCTAAATGTCTCCTATGGTCCTCTATGATATTTGGTCGAGCACCCTATACCTATCTGTAACCGTTTAAAAGTTATTTGCATATTATTTTCACCTATTTTGTCATGAAAAAAAACGTTTGTATGGCAGCCATCTTGAAAAATGGCGGAATCCAAATTTTTTTTTCATAATCGTAATCTACAACCCAGAAAACCCCCCTATGCAAAATTTCAGTCGGATCGGAGCAACTTTCAAAATGGCCGCCATTTTTTTTTCTTCTTTTTTAATTTTTCCAACTTTTTCAGATTTCCCCCATCGCCCTCTATGACATTTGGTCGAGCACCCTATACCTATCTCTAACCATTCAAAAGTTATTTACATTTTTATTTTGTATGGCGGCCATGTTTTTTTGTATGGCGGCCATCTTTTTTTTTAAATTTTCAAAATCGGCCCAAGGTTTGGGGCATATTTAGTTCAAGCGGTACCCCCATCCGATTTATAGTTTCCGAGATCCCCTGAGCAGTTCTATCACGGAAACCACTTTCTGGTGATTTCGGATTTTTCTGGTTGGTTTCAAAACACCCTCTATCCAACGGTACAAAACACTACCCCCCACCATATCGGCAAGTACCACTTCTATTTCTGTCAATTATATGTCAGTCAGTGATGGTCTTCCAGTTTTATATTATATTAATTGATCCCAAAGTATGAGGTTATTCAGTGAAATTAAGCTAAAACAATAAACATCAGCTTAAATAAAATCAAGAATTGGAATATGTCTAAGAATAATATTAATTAGGTAAGTATCCACCAACCCGCACAGGGCCAGCGTGGTGAATTATGGCCCATACTCTCTCTATGAGAGAAGGCCCGTGACCCAACAGCAGGAACGTAATGGGATGATGTAAGTAATCTACAAAAAAATATTTGGCTATCCAAATACAAATTTTTCAGAGAATATCATAAAATATATTCGACCTAATGTTATTTTTGTGTTACGGCCTTTAATTATTGTAGGATGAAAGTACTTCGGTAACTACGCATACATATGTATATGTATGTATGTATGCGTGCCGGCGGGCGTTGTAGAAACATTGTAAACAACCGGCCCGTCCATTCGCTCATATTCACTGAAACTTGAGTATTTCATTTGCGTATTTGAGTATTCATATCAAAAGTCTATTGAAAACACCGAAAGCTTTATACAATTTTATTATTATTCTATTTCTCTGTATATTTAAAAGCCTCTCCACACAGCGAGCGTGACGCCACCGCAGTGGCCGCGTTAGCGTTTTGTTTTTTAACCGACTTCTAAAAATAGGAGGTTCTCTATTTGGATGTATTTTTCTTTTAATGTTTTTTACCTCAGAACTCCGTCATTTATGAACCGATTTGGAAAATTCTTTTTGCGTTGGGTTCAGTATAGCTACGAAGTGGTCCCATATCAATTTCATCGATATGTGACTTTGGACTTCGAAGATACATTGAAGTCGGTTTTTGTTTTTTTTCTAAAAATTAATTATAATCGTAATGTATTGAACTGTATTAGGCCGGGCGTCGGCGGTGCGGTGCGGCATCGCTGCGCTCTCTGTATGCATCAAGTATACGTTTTAAAAAACAAAAAAAACCGACTTAAATGTATCTTTGAAGTCCAAGGTCAAATATCGATGAAAATTATATGGGACCACTTAGTAGCTTTACTGAAACCAACGCAAAAATAATTTTCCAAATCGGTTCATGAACGACGGAGTTCTGAGGTAACAAACATAAAAAATAAATAAAAAAAATATAATAATCGAGAACTTTCTCCTTTTTTGAAGTCAGTTAAAAATTTCCCGGTCCCGCGCTGCGGTCACGTCACGCCCAGTGTATGCAGAGGCCTTTAGACGATACAAGACAATTTTAAATTTAAAAAATATTGGTTATTTTGAGTATAAAGACTATATATTTTTATCGGTCATAAGAACTAAAAAGCTTTTCTGAATGGCTACTATATGATTGACTGTAATGGGAGTATATATAAACAGTGAAATCCATTTCCCTAACACATTATTGCGTTTTACTGTAAATTTCTAAAACAGGTGTGCGCAAAACGTACCAGGGAGGGCTGGGGGTTAAGAATAACTTGGAAATATACCTTTTCAAAAAATGGTACCTATACAAAAGCCGTACGAATTATTAATACGTTTCAGAAAATAAGAACGAAATTCAATCGCTCGTTTTTTTTTATACGCCCTACAACCACAAACATAGATCCTGGCCTCTAACCTAGGGAACCAGGAAGTATGTGAACCATAGCTTTTTTTTTACGCTTAATAGATCTATGTTTGGTGACTATCTCGCCTGACGTGAAGCGATGATGTGGCCTAAGATGGGGCACATAGATCTAGAGAGAGACGGCAGTTGAGCGGCTGCTCAGACCCGTCTCCCCGATGGTTCACCGAACACCATCCCGAAATAGGACTAGGTCGCTTGACGGCATGGCTTTGTTCGGTGGGTGGTATTACAACCACGGCCAGAGCCTACCACTCCAAAGCGCGTAAGCTGGTTTCATCACGATGTTTTCCTTCACCGTTTTAGAGCGAGCGTGCAAAATCTGCACTTAACAATATAATATAATAAGTCATTGGTGCAGGGCCGAGTGGGGATTCGAACCCAGGTGGGTCGGATCGAAAGGTGCACGAGTTCCCGCTGAGCCACACTCGCTCTAAAATGGTCCCACAACACCCAGGCACGAAACAAATGCTTACGTTATTTTATTTTTCTGTGCATAAACATTTATCCCGTCGCGGGAATCGAACCCGCAATCTTAATAGTGAATGTGATTTGAACCAACCTGCCCAACCACTACACTACAGAGGCTGTCAAAATGCGTCTTATTCAGAATTTATTCCTGGCCTTAGTATTTGCCTCGATCCCCAAAATCAAGCCCTGGCTACGTCCACACAGGTGTATACTCAACCGGGAAAGCTCCCTCACCACCCAAGCTATTATTTTTATGGACTTTTCATGTACTTCTCTTTAATAAAGACCGTATTTCACCTTCCGCGAGCATTAAGATCTATGGCATTAATCTTCAAGAGAGATATCTTGTTTTGTCTTGTTTTTTCCTCTTTGTTATTTTATGTAAAAGGGGATTTGATGGATTATCCTTTTCAAATGGATGCTCTTATTGGGGAAGTGATTTTTTACCAGCGTAAACGGTATACGTATCTCCACCCTCTGCCTTCACACGTGCCGCAGAATACCTAATAGTATTACATACTCATGCGTTGATCCCCTTTTTAACTTGTAATGTTTGGGTGAAATCTTGCAAGTTGAATAAGAACCACTTCCTCTTATCCTACGGAGTTGAAATTTTGCATACTTGTCAGAGTCCGATAAAATTGCAATATTATGGTGACAGCCAGCTGATGTGATGATGGGGACGGAAGGTGAGCAATGGAACTGATTGACGGATAATCGTGAACTTTTAGTGTTTGGGTTCATTTCAATCAGTTCACGGTTCCGATTACGAATTTGTTAAAAGCTAGTCTTGAAAAATATATTTTTTGACAAAAATCTTGTTAACCTTATGTGTTTTACACCTATCACTGCGACTCCAGTAACTTTATTATTTTTCGCTGCTTACAAACCAACGCCTTTAATAGTTTGTTACGGTACAGCATCGCAATATGTCTTGAAGGATTTGTTTTAAATCCTTGTCATAACACGTACTAAATAACAAAGGTACAATACAATACAATACAATACAATGCAATACAATACAATACAATACAATACAATACAATAACACTTTATTGCACACCAAATAAACACACAATACAAAAAAGAAATAAATAATAATGGCCAAATACAAAAATTAGAGGTACAATGAGCGGCCTTATCGCTAAAAGTACCTTAGTCAAAGTCAAAGTCAAATATCATTTATTAAATAGGCACAAAAGTGCACTTTTAAAGGTCATAAACATATGATACAAATAAAAAATGTCAAAAATTGTAACTTATGTTAACATGACTTTGAAAAAAAGGTAAGTATGTTTACCCATTTCTTTCCTATACTCAAATTGAAGTCTGAGTGCTGAAAAGAAATGCGAAAACTGACTCTACCAGTGCTTCGGAAATACGCCCGCTAGAGAAGATAGCACCAAGAAACTCTGCGGGGATGTCTTTTTTCAGCACAATTACGTATAAATTAGAATTAACAGAATGTAAAACAAGAAATGCGAGTGAGATGTCCCATAGTCATAGTATCAGTAACAGAAAAGTGTAAATAAAATATAAGTAGGTATGACAGTAGCAGTAGGAGTGACTAGAACAGACCAGTCCCCGCAAGCAGCACCCGTTCACGAGTATGACTTGTGGACCAGCCATCACCCCCCTCAACCATATTGGAGGGAAGGGAGTGACCCGACACACAGAGCCGCCGCAAGCAAAGACATTTGAGTGAGCATGACTGTAAGACCTAGTCACTTCCAACTCAAATACAATTTTTATAGCTTTATTTGAATGACTAACTACATTAGACATCTCACATAGCATTGTACAATCCAAGAAGAAATGAAATATAAACATCATGCACACACTGATGTGTTAATCTTCATCATCATGGGGCTTAGGGCATACAGGCCATGCATTTTTGTCATTAACATATTCATTTATTGAGTAGTATGCTTTTTTCATAAGGTTTATTTTGATAAATGATTTAAATCTACGCATTGGTAATTTGTCAATGCCCTCAGGTAGTTTATTATAAAAGCGTATACAGTTCCCCATAAACGAACCATTAACTCTCTGCAACCTGAATCTAGGTACATACAATTTATTCTTATGTCTCGTGTTAAAATTATGCAAGTCGCTGTTTTTGTTAAAGGTGCTAAGGTGTTTGCGAGCGTGCATTAAATTTTCATAAATGTATTGGCAAGCCACTGTAAGAATGTTGATCTCTTTAAACCGTTCTCTAAGCGAGTCACGAGCTTTCATGTTGTAAATGGAACGAATTGCTCTTTTTTGTAATACAAATATGGATTGAATTTCTGCGGCTTTACCCCATAGTAAAATTCCGTAAGACATGATACTATGGAAGTAACTGAAATATACTAATCTTGCAGTGCAATCTCCTTATCTGCTACTTATTTATATGTACTTACACGAAGATATCTATTCTATCCTTCCTACTAATATTATAAATGCGAAAGTTTGTTACGATGGATAGATCGATAGATGGATGGGTGGATGGATGTTTGTCACTTAATCACACAAAATCTACTAAACGGATTTTAATGAATTTTGGTGTGTAGGTACGTTCATGGAAAAGGACATATAGGCAACTTTTTATCCCGGGAAACAGCGGGTGACACCGCGAGGCTCAGCTAGTCTTATTTAATGCCGTTACCGAACTCGATCCATTGTTCATTGACTAGTTAATCCCGCAGTGCCCTAGAGGGCAGAAGTTTCTTAACAACTTGGGAAAGGAAGACAAAGTTAACGAGCGCGATCGCGGGGCGAGAGCTAGTCTATAAGTTTTCACTTTCCCCGAGGCTTTAATATAAGAGTTGCAGTGGATGTTCGGCAACTATTCGGTATTCGGCGTATTCGGCACGTCTTGGGTTAGATATTTGGTCATACCGAGTCTGGAATTCAATTTATTTGATGAAACTACTAAATACTGTAGAGGGAGAGCGGTTTGGTGTCATCCTTTGCCCTAGAGTCCCATCCGAACTCATGACAGTTACTCTGCCTCCAAATAGTAATGAACGCATTCATTATAAAAAATAGCATGTAGCGCTCGTAACGTAGCTCGCTTACCGTTCATAACAGATCTGCTAGGGCAACGTTCGCAGCGGCCACCACTTGGATGGGTGACTGTCTCTGTGTTGTTTATATCAGTGTGTGTTTCGATATGTGAAAACTACAGAACTAAAGTCTACGTAGTAATAATTAAGTCAGAAATTTAAAATCTATTGCAATAACTTTGCAATCACTATTTTTACAAGCTTTTTACAAGCTTTTATTTAACTTGCAATGTATGTATGTTTGTCCGGGTGGAATCTTGCAAGCTGAATTAGAACCACTTCCTCTTATCTTAATATATAATATATGTATATTTATATTTATTTATAATAGTGCATATATCTATTTTTTTAAATTTGAAGCCAAGTATCCGCACGTCATGGGGTTTAGCTGAAAACCAGCGTCGGGTGTCAAATAACTAACACCTGACATTTGTGCTGAGTGAAAACCCCTTTTGGCACCACATAAGTAATTTTAGGCATAATTATCTCTTCATACTGTTTATATATTTATTTTTTCTTTTTATAATTATGTTTTCCTGTGTTTCTTTATTTTGTTATGATTGTGGTCGTCAAATAAAA
Organism: Petrophora chlorosata; assembly: GCA_951640565.1. Lineage (NCBI taxonomy): Eukaryota > Metazoa > Arthropoda > Insecta > Lepidoptera > Geometridae > Petrophora > Petrophora chlorosata. Next base: position 14,552,700 of record OX621191.1, on the reverse strand, counting down.
GTTTTTTCTTTCTTTTCTTTCTTTCTTTCTTATCCTACGGAGTTGAAATTATGCATACTCGTCAAAGTCCGATGACAATGCAATATTATGGTGACAGCTTGCTGATCTGATTGATGGAGACGAAACGGGTGACGCATAATCGTAAACTACTTGTGTTTGGGCTCATTTTAATCTGTTTGCGGTTCCGATCTCGAATTAGTTAAAAGCTGGTCTTGAAAAAAATATTTTTCTACAAAAGACTTATTATTATATATTATGCACCTTTAGGAATATGATGTAACCGTATACCGAATTTCTGTCCCAACTTCGTTAGATCCTTGGTCGATGTAATACGAGGAAAGTCCAAAGTTCGAAAGACACTTCAGTTCACTTCACCGGAGTTCACGTGTTCAGGTCACCACTTCTTCTAACTTTTATACAGTATATAAACATTTGGTATTACCTCAAAAATATGAAGAACCCATTCTAATTACAAGTTTTTACGTTTGACATTGAGTTTTCAAGGCCAAATAATTATGGAACTTACTTTGAGATTACGATATCCTCATATGGAAGAGGTCGCTTTAAGCGATAAGACCGCCTATTATTACACCATTCTAAACTAAGTGGTTTAAGAGTTATGGGTAGCACTGCAGTTGCTATGGGCAGGTGTAGCGCTTACCATCAGGCGGGTTGCGGGTCACATCACTCAGTTACATAAAACATTTAAAAAGTATTTAAAAAAAAAAACATTTAAATTGTACTCAATTTCTATATATATATATTAATAAGACATGTTATTGCACACCATTGTCATGGTAGATTGTGAGGACTTATTTCTAGAATTTTATCACCTTTGATTGATTGATTGATTGATATATTGTATTGTATGTAAAAAAATACTTCTCCTCATTTTCTCTTAAAAAACGCTTATTTATATTACATATCTATACATATATTATGAACTGCAATAAGTCTGCAGTTTTCCACAACTCGATGTATTTTGTCGGCGCCGCTTTGTGGAGTGTTTCCGTTATGTTCGGACTTCGGTATTTGAAGTGGTTGCTGAAAGTTATATAAGTTATTATTTGCGTGTTTAACTCGACTTCAAAGTTTGGTAAGCGTTAATCAGTTGTGGGGGTGTTCTCAAGCATTATGAATAATCCTTAATCCTTTAACACACTGCAATAGGGGATCGGACAACTTTTCAGAAAGTGTTTTAAATTAACTACACTCGAGAGCAATGAATCCGGGTCACTTAAAGAATCCTAAAAATCTCGGAAACTAAAAATGCTAGGTTAATGCAATAAATTGTATTTAATAGACAATGTAATACTCCTTAAATGAAGGTATTAAAACTTCTTAGTTATTGTAAAGTTATATCATAAAAAAATCAAATTTGAAAAAGGGCCACTTTCGAAGATGGAACTACGAAATTACAGCATTTGGTTTTGCTTTTGTTTGTAATCTGTCATTTATGTGGGTACATAAACCATGTTGATAGTGCTCTATATTCATTATTCAAGCTGAAATTATGTCGCTTACGCCTGAAGAATGCACCAGAATACTTACAATGCTGGAAACCGGCCGGAGTCAGCGCGATACAGCCAGGACTGTCGGTGTGTCGCTGTCAACAGTACAAAGAGTTCTCCGACGTTACGAAGAAACTGGTTCTAACCTACGCAGACCAGGAACGGGCAGAACCAGGTGTACCACAGCACGAGAAGACCGATACTTGGTGAACACCATGCTTCGAAATCGCTTTCTCACAGGAACTGAACTCACCAATCAGTTTCGACGCCTCGGAGGAAGTAACCCAAGTGCATGGACAGTAAGACGTCGGCTTGCTGAATCTAACTTAAAACCCCTTAGACCTGCAAACGGCCCTAAACTGGAGCGTGGGCATCGTATTTCGAGACTAAGATATGCCCAGAGCCACGTAAATTGGAGTATTGAAGATTGGTCAAAAGTTATGTTCTCCGACGAATCAAAATTTATGCTCTACAAGCACGATGGAAGACACAGAGTGTATCGAAGACCAGGGGAAAGATTCAAGCAAGCATGCATCGAAGAAAAAGTAGCCTACGGTGGTGGGTCTGTACTTGTGTGGGCCGGAATTTCTTCTGAAAGTCGCACAGAGCTGGTGATCATAGAAAACGGCTCTTTAACTAGCGTAAGATATGTGGAAGAAATCCTCAATGATCACGTTGGTCCATTTATGGTCAATTTAGGTGAGGATGCTATATTTATGCATGACAATGCCCGACCTCATACAGGTAGGATTGTGAATGACTACCTTCAAGAGATGAACATTACTCGTATGGAGTGGCCAGCGCGCAGCCCGGATATCAACCCGATCGAGCATGCTTGGGACGAGCTAGGCAGATGCGTAAAACAACGAAACCCTCCCCCAATCACGCTTCGTGAGCTCAAAATTGCTCTCACAGAGGAATGGGAGAATATTCCCCAAAATCGTATAAGGAACTTGGTGTACAGCATGCCAAACCGCGTAAACGCAGTAATGGAAGCACGAGGAGGCAATACGAAGTATTAAAATTCAAGAAAATCGTAATAAAGTTCAAAAATTTCATGTTTCCTATTTTTGTTTTAAGGAGAGATCAGCATTTTTTTTCTTTATGTAATTTTGTGTTAATAAAATGTATGGTGACTCATATTTTTTTTACTTTCATTTAAGGAGTATTACATTGTCTATTAAATACAATTTATTGCATTAACCTATCATTTTTAGTTTCCGAGATTTTTAACATTCTTTAAGTGACCCGGATTCATTGCTCTCGAGTGTATAATGTTTATTATATATAGCCAGGAAAAATAGTATTTTAATTAAATAAAGTCCTAAAAGTACCTAAAACTATGTTTCAATATTATGTTTCAAATATTGTCGCGCAAAAGGTCATCTTAAAACATGTGACGTCATATGAAGGTAGAAAACGACGAATTCTTCGAAATAAAACTTGCAAAGAGATTTAAATACGTTTTGTGAAGTTCGGGGACTATATTGTAGTAATGGAACGAAAAACTTAGCAAAAATATATATTATGAAAAGCATAAAGGCAAAATAAACACAAGCGTGACTCACGGCATTTGCCTTCAAATGACGTCATACGCTGTGATTGTTGTTTCGTTTGAGATGAAGAACAGATTAAAAATGTCAGAATTATTAGATTTTATTTATTGATTAAAAAATATAAATCATTATTATTTCAAGAAAATATTGATTAGATAATCTTTCTGGTTCGACGAACATTCGTTCTAACTACATTTTAGATTTTTTTCTCGATTACTGTCCGATCCCCTATTCATTTAGATACCTAAAAGATCACACTAATATTATAAATGCGAAAGTTGGTATGTAAGTGTGTTTGTTATTTCTGTAAGCTGTAACGGCTCAACGGATTTCAGTGAAATTTGGAATGGAGATAGCTTATACCCTGGATATAGACTACTTTTTATTCATCCGAGGTACCGCGGGTGAACCTGTGGGCGCAGCTAGTTATAAAATTCATGTAGAAACGCAAGCTTAACCATAGGGTTACTAAAGAAACTCTTTGTAATGTACAAAGGGAATTTTATGTTATGGAATTTAGTTGAGTAATTATATTTTTTTATGGAACTGAGTGATGAGACCAGCAAGTCTTTCGCCTGATGGTAAGCGCCACGCCTGTCCATAACAATTGCAGTGCCACCCAGAACTTTTGATACGATAAAAAGCACTGTGTACATAGCATTGCGCTCATTACCCTGAGTCATCAGATATTAAGTATCATGCTTGTTCAGTAGTTTTTAGTTTTACGTGCTCATTATAAGAAATTTACTAAATTTAGTAAATGTATCACAAGACGTGAAAAGAACTTAGACGCACATCCTATTTAATTCACCGTTACATTTTGAGTCTAATAATAATGGTGGTTTTTGATTAAAAATCAATTTCTTTTTATAGTTTTTTATTTAGAAAACTTAAGTTAATACATCATTCTAAATTACTAACAATAAAGGTGGAATTAATCGTTAAAGTCTAATTAAATTATTATGATTGTTTATTTTAAGTTTTTAAACTTTATCGTACAGTAGCTCGTAGCTACCCCTAATAATATCCATGAAATTCACTCGTGCATAATGCATGTAATTATAACATCTGTGAATTAATATGTTTACATAATAAAATAAACGTTATATTCTTATTCTAAATGATATGGTTCGTGAATTATATTACTTATTTTTTTTGTTCAGTACCTAAGTAATGTTTTGTAATGTAGGTTCATTTGTAACTAGATCCAATCTAAGTATTTAATGAGACTGCAATTTTGTTTTTTTAACAAATTGATCAATGTTTGATTACTAGTTGATTGATTATAATAATTATAATGTACGTGTCTAGATACTAAAATATAAATATGAATTGACTAAGTTACATTTATATCTATATGAAGAAGCACATATTTCAATATAACGCAGCTTAAACTCAGAAAACAATAAACAAAGAAACATCGTGTTCGCACTAGAAAATATTCGACACTACAAACACAACTACAAACTAACACAATAATGAATATAATGCCAACTGCCAATCCGCTAAGTGCACTGTGCCGTCACATATGTCGTGACCGTGAACCACTATATCTAGTTGCATTAGATTCAGTCATCTATGTAATTCCTATCGTAGCAGTCAAATCAAGCGTCTAAAATCTAACCTAATATACGAAATGGATTGAACTTATTTCGGGTCGGTTGTTGCGGCCGCCTTGTCCTCGGAGGTCGATGAATTGGTTCCATTGCTCCAGAAAGCAAAGGAGATTGGAAATCCGAATCAGCCATGTCTTCTTCTTCGTCGTGTCTATGATCAGTCATGTTCATTAATATTTCGTGATATTCTGAACTGTTGAATTCGTCGTTTTTATCAACTGATTCGTGTGGAGCGTTTAGTTTCGTTTGATTAACCATATTAGCCATTGTGGTAGGTAATGACGTGCTAGATACGATTGTTACCTCATGAACGTCTTCAGTGGTGTTATGTTTGTTTTGTACATTCGTTGTAGTGATAATTTCAGTGCTAGTTGGCGTCTCAGTCGAAGTAGATAAGGGCTGCGCTGTGGTTGGCTGCGTTGTGGTTAAGTTCTCGGTAGCTGTGCTTGTACTAATAGGACTAGTAAAATGAGTTATTGGAACTGCTGTTGTGGACTCACTAGATATAGTTTTAGTAGTAGAAATTGATGTAGTTTCGTAGTTTGCGGTGGTAGCGTTCTCTGTGTTCTGATCTTCAGTATGTGTGGTTCCAACAGGAGTTGTTGTTAAGCTATCTCGAAATACAGGCATTTTAGTAGTTATTTCGAAAACAGTTGTGTTGTGTACATCATCGTCTGCGATGATAGTTATTTTTATGACTTCATGTTCCATTGTAATATTTTCAACAGATTTTGTGTTTGGAGTAGTAATGAAATCTACTTGCTTATTCATAGAAATATCCGAATTATGCGTCTCGGGTTCTGTACGGTTTACGATTGGAATATTTTGTATTGTTTCTAACTTGGCTACATCGCCTGAAAAACTTGTTTGCTCCAAGCTTGATACAGGCGCATCTTTTAATAGAATAGTTAAGTCCATACCTAAATCATCTTCATTGTTGTTTTTTATAAAACTTTCTGCAGTAATTTTTTGAGTAGTCGTAGTAGTATCAATTTCGTTAGTAGTGCTTTCTGTAGCAATATATGCCTCAGATAGTTTTTCTGTTTCTGGCACTTTAGATTCTGTGTTCTTTGATATCTTGTTTTTTACATCATAGTGTTTTTCATTTATATATTTCTTCGGCAAGTTAGACTTTAATGCTTCTTTTTTATTATCTTTGTACTTTACTGGCTTTATAGATTCTATAAGTGGTTTATCAACATCTTCAACTGATGATTTTACAGGTATCCTATAACTATCTGAATATGAATGATCAGTTGCCGGATTATAAGAATTTTGTTTACCAAAGTGTTTTTCCGCAAGTTGCTGCGCATGTTTTTCTGCTAACGATAAAACAGTCATGTCATCGCTAATTTTTGCTTTCGCCATAACCAGCGGAGGAATAAAGTGATCGGTTGGCTGAGTGAAAATATTTTCAACGTTGCCTACTCTTGCAATCTCTTCATGCAACATTTTGTGTTGCATGTGTCTTTCGTCTTCTAACTTCTCCAATTGGTCGTTTGTCAAAACATTATCTTCGCCTGCTATTTTCGGAATGAAATTACTATGTATATTGTTGTCTTGATTTTCACCTAAGTTGATGTTTTTACTCAGTACGCTGTTGAACTTGTCGAAATTGTTCAGTTTAGTTGGTGTTTTGTAAAGAGTTTGTGGATAAAGGAAATGTGGTAACGATGTAATGCTAATAATGTGAGGTTGATTGATATCAGTTTCATGTTCTGTAGTTATTGTTTCATCGGTGGTCACGTCGTTTGTTGTATCTTGCTCGGTAAATGTAGAATCAGTTGACATAGGCAAGTTGGAGCCGGTAGATGGAGCAGGTGTAGTAGAAAGCTCATCTTCATCACAAGACAGCTGTTTGAGTAGGTCTTCACGTTCCTGGAAATCAAATAGATAGATATTGAAATTATGAGACATATTATCACAAAAAATATTTTTACAGAGTATATAGGTTTTCTCACCACATTGCCAGTGCACTGCACTTTTTTCACACCAGCCATTCCACAGTCTGCTGTCAACTGAACAGCAGCACTTTCAGGCAGGTAGAGGATAGTTAATGCTGGTAGAGCTCTTATCATGCATCCTTCATTGCCAAGCGCCCACTGAGGCACTGCGAAGAAAAAGCTATATTAAAAGGGGTTGTTCCAAAATGAATTCTGAAATCTAAAAAAATAAAAAGAGATGAAATCGTACCAGGCAGTTCGCATATAAAAGACGCAACCGTAGGCCCACCGCAAGCCCTAGCTTCCCATCGGTAGTCAGCAGCGGGATCTGCAGCCGCGCAAAGAGGTGCTGAACGGGCATCAGGAGCAGAACTCCAATAGCCATCACCGCTCAACCCGCGGTAGTCCCTGATAATAAAAATAAAAATAAGTAATAATATCATAGTCAAGCGGTTACCCGACACGATTATATGGCAGATGGAGAAACTATTGTTTACTGGGCCAGCTGGCCCATTTATGAGCCCTTAAATTTACAGCCCGAAAAACAAGCACTACAAAGGGCTAAATAATTATTAGTACCTATTATTAAATTCGTAGGAATACCATCTTGTATTTTTTGAGAAACTTTGCCATTGATGACATCATACTCCTATCCTAACTACTGTCATATTATGCGAAGGTCTAATGTAAGGTCGAATGTAAGAGATTTGAGGAACCCTCAATTTTATTTTCCAGTTCAATATAGGTACATATAATAATGAAGTCACTTATATAGATTTGGTATACGGTTTTCAGAAGTAACATTATTACATTGGTAAAACGTAAGTTTTGCATATACTTAAGCCTAAATTAAATTAAATAAATTAAATCTCTAATAAATAAAAGTCTTTAAAATATCTTTGAATATCAAAATTGTAATTGTTCTCAAAACATTAAAACCTGAAGCTCACTTAGCAAAAGACGATGAATAATAAGTCTGTATTCTCTAGTTCTTTTATACGAATGATTAATGAAGTGGCCCCGAAGTTTGCTTCTAGTTTATCGTGTTATACAGTTATTCTTGAAGTAGGATAAAATATGAATACCCAGTTGATAAATCATCGGTAGCTAATCGCAGTCTTCAGACTTTTTTGTTACTCAAAATAAAATAATTCTCGTTTCTCTTTTGTTCAACGAACGCTTATATAAACTATCTAGGTGTTATATAAATTAACAGAATTTGCAATTAAACTAACTAAATTTCGTCGAACTTGGTCTTAGGTATAAACTTATTGAAATCAGAAAGCTTTATATAGGAGAGGGTTTTACAATAAATTTATAATAATTTTATATGTAATTAATTTATATATAATATTATATATAATTTTAGAAAAATATTATAATAATATAATAATAACGCCCAACGATCACATACATAGATCCTGACCCCTAACTAGGATTCCCTGTATCTAGGGAACTATGAACAGGAACAGGAACTATGAGGACCATGGTCCCACAACACCCAGACACGAAACCCTTTGCGCTTTTTTTCTGTGCAAACATTTGTCCCGTCGCGGGAATCGAACCCGCAACCTCAGTGATGTATGAGATTTGAGCCAACTTGCCCAACCACTACACCACAGAGGTCAAATAAACCTAAACCTAGAGTGCAACCAGCGGAGCAGGGTAAATTACTGGTGATTAAGGCTTTATTACAATGGGGTTTTCTGATTTTGTTATAATATTTCTATAAAAAATATAGCTAAACAAAAATATAATATAAAATAATATTATTCAGATATTTTTTTCATTTATTATATTAAAGGCTTTTACAATATTTCTATAAAAATGTATGTTTACAAAAACCTAAACCTAGAAAGCCGCCGGCAGCGGGACGGCCTAAACTACCGGTGGTTAGGTCTGGAGAGTGAGGAACCTCCTGACAATACGCGCCGTGTCAAGCATTATTGCTTTCTACATCTTGATCCAACCGTCGAGCGAGAGCCTCTTGAGATGTCTCTTATTATTATTATTATGAAATTAATATAAATTACTGGATAAATGTAATTAATGTAGCTTACGTCCAAGTAAAATCTCCATCTGGATTGCTCCTTATGAGACCGACCCAAACCGCGCTTGAGATATCCAGCTCCTTCAGGTAAGCTCGCACTGCATCGTACTGGGCAGTCGTGTCCACTGCAACAAAATGATACATCTTTAAATTACGTTTTACGAAAAAAGGTAGGAGCTAAGTATTTTCCAATATCAGGGAATCCTGTCCCTAAAGGTTCCTTTTTTGTGTCAGAATTTCAAGCCTCGAAACGTTTATTTGAGGCAGCGAGGTCGTCACGTTAGGGTAGCCCCTATGCCTTTCTCGTTGGTTGATTGGATATTTGCCCATCGCATCGCAATGTATTTGAAAAAGTAATTATCTACCTACCTATGAGATACAGTACAATAATAATTTCAAAAAGAATTTCGAGATTGGGAAGTTTTATATTGTAAGTAATAAAACAACAAACTCCTTTGTCATTGTAGTACGTTTATCAAATGCCACCTGAATCTGAAACGCGTTTCTTGAACACGCTCCCTTCAAAGATTTATCCTACTTTCAAAAGCCTTATTGAAAGTTTCTTACAGATTTAACAGGCTAATTATAGCTCGCCTGCTTTTTGAATAGGAGTATTATACACGTAGCTGTAGCGTCTCTTAAAATGGCGACCCGAATTTGAATTGCCAATGCCTCGCGAACGGTGTCGATGTGCCAGCTCATGAAAATTATTGTATGAGGCATGCATAATACAATGTTTAAATATCGTATTAGATTATTTACAATGATATACCCATGTTTTACATAAAAAATTACAAGTAGGTAATTTAACATATTATGCACTCATATTACTAAATAGACCATTTGTCAAAAAATGTTGCACCTAATCTTTATGAGTGTTATTTAGAGATTTTTGTACAGATACTTGTTTATATCTATTCCAGATGGCCAAACTGCCAGTTTCATTCCTTCGTAGCTGACCGCTACGGACTCATAGATCCGCTTTTGTTGTTGGGTTTTTTTTGGCTTCACAGACGCACTTATGAATGTAAATTATTTCAATGACTCTACCACCGTATAGGAAAAAAGTTTTTTGTTGAAAAATATATTTTTCAAGACAAGCTTTTAACAAATTCGTAATCAGAACCGCGAGCAGATTAAAATGAGCCCAAATACTAGTAGTTTACGATTATCCTTCAAGTAGTTCAATTGCCCACCTTCCGTCTTCATCATCAGATTAGCTGGTTTTCACCATAAAATTGCATTTGGCATCACAGACACACTTATGAATGTCAAACTATCACCATTACTCTACCACCGTATACTCTACCGGAAAAAGAACCACTACTCAGAAGATACGGCAAAAAGATAGGTAAGCTATTTGCATTCTAAAATTGACTCAAATCCGTTGATCCTTTACAGCGAGAAGAAGTAACAAACACTCTTAGGTAAATACAAAACTTTCGGATTTATAGTATTAGTGCGAATTAACAATGGTGTATTTAATTTAGTACCTATTAAGAATTCATTTGAATAAAGGATCAATATAACACCCTAAAACTGTGACTTTATGCGCCATTTAATTAAAACTTGTGTCCCTCATAAGTGCCACATCAATTACAAGATTGCGGTCGAGTTGGGCAGTTTACAACTAAACCTTACTTATGCAAAGTGGGCACTGTATCCTGAGGGCACTTCGCTTTGGAGCCAGTTCCTCGAAGTCAGAGGTAGGATCAACAATTCCGAAGTGTCGACAATTACATGTTCCGGGGCAGGTATATGTGTAGTATATCATCGAACGATGTTTTTTGGTCTCGATTTAAACTTTTAGGGTGGGTTGTATCAAAGCATCGGTATCCGTAACTTACGGACGTTAAATTTAACGGTTACGTACGATGATCGTTCGTTAAAGTTGTTCTGTTGTTTCAGATTTCAGATGGCACCAGATGTTGAAACAACGTTTTTTTTGTGGAATCCTTCGTTAGCGCCATATTTAACGTTTACGCGTCTTTAAATGTAATAGAATAGAATAGAAAAACTCTTTATTGTATACCAAATTAAAGAAATAGACAAAAACAAAGTCCTTAACTATGGTAGTACAATGTAATGTGATACAACTGACCCTTAATAAGCAATAAGCAATTTAATAGGCAATAAGTTTCACCATTCCAACAGATTGATCTTATAACGTAAACAATAAACTAATTATTTAGGCTCTTAGAATAGTTTTATTATATTTTGTTGTATATATAATTTAGTTATTTTAGTTAGAAACTATATTTTCTGTATTAAATTCCTATTTAGTCCTCTCTATCCAAAGGTTGTCTGGAAGAGATCGCTTTGAGCGACCATTGTAACACTTTAGTTTTTAAGCTTGTTATTGTACTTTTTGTTATTATGTTTTCTGGTGGTGAAACAATAAAGAGTTGTCTTATCTAATCTAAATTCTTACCTCTTAATACTTTTACCTAAAACAGTTAGATACCGTAATGTAACCGTGTTTATTTTTAAAATATCGACCTGTCAAAGAGCCTAGCCCGGGTCCAACGAAACTTGTGGACTTGTACTTTAAGTTAACGGTTCCGCTGTCAATTAATTACCTCTTAATTAATGGATGGCAGAGTCTAGAGTGTAATCACTTCAGCTATCGAAGCGCCTCAGACACTGCAGGATTTAGTCAGCGAAAGTTTCTGAAATACTTTAGTTTTATAGATTTTAGCTAATAGGTAAAGTTAATTTTAGTTTCTTTTCAAGGTTTTTAGTATTTTGAAAGTGTTAAACTAACTACAAAAGGCCTTGTTTTGAGTTAGAGGTAATAATAAATAATTATTAATGCTTTATTGTACACCAAACAAGAAATTAACAAGATACACGAAAGACTCTTACAAACTATAGTACAACGGGTGGACTTATGGCTAAAAGCGATCTCTTCCAGTCAACCTTTGGATGGAAAGAACTAATGGAGTGAAAGAGGTTTTATCTTTTGAAAGTTCTTTTGTTAAAAAAATATATTATTCACTAGCTGTGCCCAGAGGTTTCACTCGCGCGATCAATTTAACGGGAAAAAGTATCATATTATGTCCTATTCCAGGACCTTACGTACTTACAAAATGTCATCACAATCAGTTTAGCAGTTTTTGGGTGATTGATTAACAAACATCCATACATAGTTCCACTCATATATTCTCAAAAACTTTAATATTAACAATGTAGTTCTGTAAAACAAAGTACAATTTGAAAAACTATTAACTTTTTTAATCATGGCGACGCTGCCTGATTTCTTAAAAACTAATTTCTTCAGGTATAGAGCTCTTAGAACCGGTTGCTAGACAACTGGAATTCTTGGAATTCATTCATTAAATAAATAGCCTTACAAATTGCTACGGATTTGTTAAATTTGCTACAAGGCTTTTCTACTTGAAATCTGATTAAATAAAACCCAAGTAAAGCGATTAAGCGACTTCATGCTCTAATTTATTCCCATGACATGCCAGAACCACGGGTGCACAATCTTCTATCGTTACAATATAAAATTCGAAGGTTTTTTTATTTGATTTATTTATTAATTTCAGGTAGTATTAAAGTACAACAAAGTCAAATTAACAGAGGCCCATATAATACATATATACCTTACAGACAACAAAAATATAACACATTAAATATTCCAATACTACACAACACAAAAAGGAATTATTGTTTTTGCCTACTTTCCCTATAACGGCGGTACACTACCCCAGTTTATAGAAGACAAAGATCCTTGGAACATTCCACTTCTGCAAAGTAACCAACTGGTACATAAGAAACATAACATTGTAAAATCCCAAAAAATTGTAACAAAATCTCTAAAAAAAAATGCCCGTCAGTTTCTTGCCGTATCTTCTGAGTAAGTGGTTCTTTTTCCGATACGGTGGTAGAGTCATTGTGATAATTTGACGTTCATAAGTGCGTCTGTGATGCCAAAATGATTAAAGAGATTTTGATTTTGATTTTTTTTGAGTTTAAGCAGTGTGTACCTACTCTTATCTATTCTGTAAATGAGAACATTAAGTAAAATAATTCTATATAATATATGTCCTATTGTGTAACTAAGTTTAAGTTTCACTTTGAGCGATAAGACCGAACATTGTAACACTTTAGTTTTTAAGTTTGTTATTTTTCCTTTTGTTGTAATAATTTCTGGTGGTGTAACAATAAATAATAATAATAATATTAAAATGCATTTATTTCGAGCTTTATCAATTTACATAGCAAAAACAAAGAACAATTAATTATCAATTAAATACATTAAATTAATAAAACTAAATTAAAATCAATAAATAAAAATTCTAAAAAGAGTTATATATAATCTAATCTAAGTTGAAGTGATCTTAAATACTTCTTATTCCTACATTTTCCTACGTGTTTTTAAAGACTTACCAAGTTTTCAGACTTTAGCAAGTCTCATTTCTAATGCACGTGAGGGTACTTAACAACAGACTAAGCATTGCAACGAGACATAAAAAGTGTTCGTGCCAAAGTGTTCTAGGTACAAAAGTGGCAGACGTAACTGCTATACCTATAAAACGGACAATCAACGCGTAGTGGCAGCGTACGTGATCTGTAGAGCGTGGGTGGTCTGGGACGCTACTCGGCAGCTGTACACTCTATATACATATATATATATATATATATATACTAGCTGACCCGGCAAACGTTGTTTTGCCATATAAATTTTAAAAAAAATCACTTAGGGGTATGAAAAATAGATAGTAGCCGATTCTCAGACCTACTGAATATGTTTCGGAGGAGTAAGGTAACTAACATTGTGACACGAGAATTTTATATACAAGAGATAACAAAGTCGTGTTAGTTACACCATTTATAACTCAAGAACGCCTACACCAATTTTTATGATACATGATTTTTTGGATTTCTCATAGTCCGGAATAGGATAATAAGTATTAAAATAAAATATTTGTCAATAAAAAAATATACAAATTAAAACAATAATCTAGCCGTTCATTAGTAACAAAACACAACTGACAGCGCACGTCATGTTTTTTTGTTTGTTTTTTGTTTTGTAATTATTTTTTTTATTCTTTTTTAGCTGACCCGGCGAACTTCGTTCCGCCAAACAGTTAATGATAAAACTGATTTATAATGTATAAAATAATACTAAATGATTAAGCTAAATTCTTTATTATGTGTGTTCTTTACGAGTATGTTAAAATAAAGAATTTAACTTAATACGTTACGTTTGCCATGTTTATGTTTAGAACGTAAACTGTCTTTATATTCTACTAGCTGAACCGGCAAACTTCGTTCCGCCAAACAGTCAATGATAGAGCTGATCTATGATTTAATAAATTAATACTAAATGATTAAGTTAAATTCTTTATTATGTGTGTTCTTTATTTTACTTACAACTTTTTTGTGTTGGGGATTTTTAATTTTAGTTTACTGAAATTCGCTTGTTAATGTGTAATTTTCTTGTTTTACAAATTTTCATCGTTTTTAATCGTTTTCTTTACACCTTTGCTAGAACGGTCGAGAGCAAAGCATTCGTTCAAACTAATCAAGAAGGCTATTTACCTTAATGATGATTGACGTGCTCATGCTCCATGCAGCTCATCTGTACAATTACCAACATAAACATGAAACATATATAACCACGTTCTCACGTAGGTACCTACTTATCGCGCTGTCTGTATAGCTCGTTGGGGATTTACCTCGACGGCTCAGACGTACTAGACAGCTGCAGAGCTCTCGTGAGGATCGACACGCTGTCTCATGCTTAATCTCACGCTCCCTCGTGCATGCACGTATTTATACGCACCTACCTACATTTTTATATATACAGATGTGTGCTAGGATAATAAGGTATATTTTAGGTGAAGATAAGTTGTTGTAAAAGTAATAAAATAATATCGTTTTATTCAAAAATCTAAATTAGGAACCTATATACATGTAGGACGTAGGTAGTGGATTTTTTACTTTGCAATATCTCATAATTTCTGTGGAGATTTTATATTATCTAGTACGTGATTTTGACAAATTGACAGCCTATTTCTCTGGTAAGCAAAGAGCTTTAATAATAACTTCCTATTTTCATGCTGGTAAGGTTTTTCAGAACAATCACTTTATAATAAATCTTGCTCTGCATTTTATTAATACATGCTGGAAGGCCGACAATCACGTTGAGTCAGGGTCCTTTTATTCGGATTCGGATTTATAATTTAATTTTGAGGTTAAATGGACTAAATGTAAGTTTTATTAATAAAAATGTAATAAAAAAGCTACAGCTTAATTATTTTAAATAATACTTCGATCATGCTCGAAATAAGCATTCGGGGGTTTTAAAAGCTCTTAGATTCTGAACCTGTTTTTCTGTTAAGTGCCAACTCACTAGAGGCTTGCTACACTAGATTTTTAAACTTTTTAGTAGAACATTTACGATATTTCAGTTTTGGATATAGTGCCGATCGTAGGTTGTCAAAATGTATTTATTTTCATCTTGTGATCTACGCATTTCGTTTCTTTTCTACATTTAATAATCTGGGTTCACACCGGCTGATCCACATCCGCTTCAACGCGGGAGACAAAATCCAAACGCGCGGTCCGTGTCAACGCGTCTCGCCCGATCCAAACGACAGAAGGACGACACGTTACGTAAAAGTAAGTAATTTGTGAACAAAACAAAGCACATGTTCGATTGTGGATCGGAACGTGGTGCAGAACGTGGATCTGAACGTGGAGTGGAACGTGGATCGAAACGTGGATCGCCCGATGTGGACCCGGCAATGGACCTTTAAGCAAAAGAATAAACTCGGAATCAATAAAATGTTTTTTACAACATCATCTTTGTTTATGTTTTATGTGCTACTTCACTGCCAAGCACAAATGGAAAAGGAACATGTAGAGAATGGTCGAATACCCAATAAAAAGCCGCCTTGAACGTGTTTCCTGAATAATAAATGTGCGGGTGCCGATATTCTTCACCGGAAAAAACTCTTTGCTTGAAAAATCACAAGAACTTGCAGAATTTATAGACTGGGAGTTGATATATATACCTACAATGGCAAATGCGTCTCCTTAGGGGATCTTAATACTATATTGAGCTCTCTTTATCGTTAGAGATAGAGATTATTTTCATTGGTTGTATATTTAGTATAAGTAGGTACCTTGAATATTGTTTTGAAGTGTGGTGATAAAAGATAAACATACCTATATGTGATGATGTCCTCCTTGACGTATCCGTCAACGGCGAACCTTGTCAACTCCGGGAATGGGAGCGAAGATGGCTGGCAAAACCAAATTTAGTTTTAAAGACCCTGTTGCAGGGCGCACAGTGCAACTTGCCTCTAGAATTGTAGGTATAGGTGTAAGAAGGCTTAGGACGGATCTTTTTGAGCAGGCGTTTTGCATCGAGGTCTTGTAAGCGATTATCTTCAAAAATATCAACAGCCTTACTAACAGAGTTGCGCCAAACATGTCTCTGTTGTGCAAGCGCTTCCCAACCGTCTGGAGAAATATTGCATATGGTGAGATGGCGCTTAAGAACATCTCTGTAACGCAGAAACTGACCTCCAGGCTTGCGCTTTCCCTCCTTCAGCTGTGAGTAAAACACAGATTTAGGCAGCCTGGAGTCGTCCATACGTACAAGATGCCCGCACCACCTCAGTTGGCCTTTAATGAGCATGGATTCTATGCCGCTCATCTTGGCTCGGTTCAAAACTTCTGAGTTTGGTACTCGGTCTGGCCACTTGACACGGAGAATTGCGCGCAGACATTTTATGTGGAATGTGTCAAGACGCTTGATATCACCTCTGTAGAGACACCATGTCTCAGCTGCATCAATTGGTTTGGGCGGGATGGCTCAAACCTCATACACGACTGAGGTTGCGGGTTCGATTCCCGCGACGACACAAATGTGTGAGCACAGAAAAAAATCGCAAGCATTTGTTTCGTGTCTGGGTGTTGTGGGACCATGGTTCCTTAGATACAGGGAAACCTAGTTAGGGACCAGGATCTATGTAGGTAAGTGAACGTTAGACACAAAAAAAACAATAATAATGTGCCTCTTTTCAGGATCTAATAATAATTAGGTAAATCTATTTGATTGTAGTCTGTTGTCCTGTCCGTTTTCAGTTTC
Organism: Petrophora chlorosata; assembly: GCA_951640565.1. NCBI lineage: Eukaryota > Metazoa > Arthropoda > Insecta > Lepidoptera > Geometridae > Petrophora > Petrophora chlorosata. Next base: position 14,535,914 of record OX621191.1, on the reverse strand, counting down.
ATCCGTCTTCTTTTAAATACGATATCATGTCTAACAGCTCATCTCGTACCTATACTACCTATACACGAAAGCGTCTAGTAGAAATACAAAAGTAATTTCATCAAAAACTGTTCTTGTTAAGTGTAAAAAGAAATATCGCAAGAGACGGCGGCGGTGGCGGTGAGAGAGGTAAATGGCGTCACAAATATTGACTCGGCGGTTGAGAGTCTACGTTCCGCGTTTGGCGGTACAGGTGCGGAGAAAAGCGCTCTGGCACTTTGTTATAAAAACACGAGGTGTGAACAAGTATACATTTTACCAAAAATAAAAACCGACTTCAATGCATCTTCGGAGCGAGTGTGGCTCAGTGGGAGAACATGCGACTTTCGACCGGACGCACCTGAGTTCTTAAGCTGACTGACTTTCTTAAGTTATATGCGGATATAACACTAGCTCTAAAAACGGTGGAGGAAAACATCATGAGGTATCCGGCCTATCTAAGAATTTATCACAAAAAATCAAGGATATCCGCACATCCGCACTGGGCCAGCGTGGTGCATTATGGCCCATACTCTCTCTATGAGAGAAGGCCCGTGTCTCAGCAGTGGGAACGTGATGGGCTGGTGGAAACTTCTTGTACATGGATGACGTTATCGTCTGCGTCACTTTCAACGATGCAGTGACGATACTGACGACGTCAAGACTCCGTCGATCTATTTTGACCATTAATGATATTGCTGTTCCAATTTTGGCCATATTCATCAATATTCTTGTGGGTAACATATTAGTTGTTTTGTGAAATTGTTGTCAAAATATGGACTATATAAATAATTCAGTAGTCAAGTAAGTAAAAATATTTGTTGTTCAAGTGAATAAATAGGAATCAATATCGTAATACCACAATAAAACAGAAAATATAAATTAAAACAGTGAAGACTGAAAAACACTTGAAAGTGTTATCTTACATTGCGCACATCGAGTGTTTCCGGTTTTTTCACAATATTTTTTCTTAAAATTGTTTTTACGATTGCACCATCACATACTTGGCGCTCCGCCAATGGTCTCCAGTATAACATATAAAAGTTGCAGTCGCTAGTGGTTGCAACTTTAGAAAGGTTTATATATATGTTTCTAAAAGCACGCAACAACATTAAATGCAATAGAAGCAAGAAGATGTAGTGGTAATGTAATGTAATAATAGATGTAATCGTCCATGCGATGCGTGACCAAAATGCTGGGACTTATTTGGCTCAACGTATCAGTATTGCAATCCAACGGGGCAATACTGCCAGCATCTTGGGTACGCTGCCAACTGGTAGTGGGTTGGAGCATTTGAGCTATCTATAGGCCTTTAATGGTCGATGGGTTGTCCAATTGCTTCTCCTTGTATGTAGTTAGTTTAGTTTTAGTAAGTAGAGTGTAGTTTGTTTTCAGTAATAAAGGCATTCGCCCGTTAAAAAAAAAAATGTAGTTACATTAAGTTTATTAAGTTTGTAATTATAAATAGAGCATGGAAAACTCACTACTAAGATAATTGGATTCTATTCATTCGCACAGTATGAAAAAGACGGGTTTTCTGGTTTTATTTTCTTGTTTTCTAATACTCACAGTTGTATTCCTCCATTCTATGATTAGGTGTAATTAAAAAAGCAATACTAAAGTTTAATATTCGAGATACGGCTGAAGGGATAAGAAATATGACGAGAATATATTAATTAAAAGTTGCTTCCGTATTTTCGCTGAAGAGCGACTCCCGGTCTCGAGCAAAAACCGTTTCCTTCCCTTTTCTCCCACAATGTGTTATTACAGACCGAGTTAATCCGCCTTTGTTATGAGTACGGAAGGATTTATCGGGATTTTCTTTCTCCAGACTCAATAGCGCTTACCGTGAGCCAATCATTGCTCCTCACAATTTAATTTGTATGGTATCGGAATTAGTCTTCCGCCAAGAAAATGCTAAGCCATATAAGCTATTAGAGCGGAACCGCATGCAAAATATCTAATTATAGCATACAAAGACCTTTGTCTTGGGCAAATAGATGCTTAATGCGGCTGCTATTTTCGTAGGAAGGTCGTATAATATATTTGTGTAAGCCCCCCATCTTGGAGTGCGCACGACTTAATGACGTCAATTTGAATGCGACCGAAATCCGATTCCCGCTCTCGGCAGCGATGTAAATTTCCCGGGCGTGCCAACCCTAGCGGCATAGTTTCGGCGTGTTATTTGACACTTCAAATGGGCTGTCAATCAGGAGTGATTGTATCTGAATTGAACAATTCTGTGATTAGGGTTCGCAAACGTTAATAATTCACGTATTGTAATGTGGCGGCAAATGGGACCGCCGAGTGGTGAATTCTCGTAGGGGTCATAGATAAAATAATCACTACGTGGCAGGGGTTGTCGTCGTAATTGGATTATGGACATGAAATGTCGGCTAGACTAATTTGCTGACAATATTCTTATGATTCTCGTGGGTCTTAAGTAGATACTTACTAGGCAACCAAGGTTTTAGACCATAAGTACCTATGTATATCTAAATTGCAATGTCAACTCAACGCGTCACAAAACAAAATATACGAAATGCATTGAAAATAGATTGTTTTTATTACTTTGGTCAACTATGGACAATCTAAGCTCTTTAGCTTTGATATTTTATTTAATGGAATTGAGTGATGAGACAAGCAGGTCGTTCGCCTGATGGTAAGCTCCACGCCTGCCCATAACAATTGCAGCACCACCCATAACTTTTAATACCATAAAAAGTACTGCGTAGCGCTGCATTGCACTCATCACCCCGAAACATGAAAATATTGAGTCTCATATGCCTAGTAATCACCTATTATGTACAGTATAATATATACAGTAGTTATTGGTATACCTGCCTGTTCTATTTTGATATCAGTCAAGTCTAAATTGAGGGCGATAAGGGTCAATAAAACCAAAAATATATATCCAAATAACCAGAAATAAGCACGGATACTGCAGAGTATCGAATACGTGCGGATTACCTGTCATAATACAATCACAATCCACAATAGACCGGCTTCAAAAGCCGCTGACGTACACAATAAAATAAATAAAAACATAATAACTGAGTCGGCAGAATTCTCTTTACAAAGCAATATAATCGAATCATACCTGAGCTACGTGAGTATTTGCTGGACGTGAATTAGGTTTCCATTTTTCTCTGTACAAAACATTTTCTTTTAGAGATGTGATCCATAAACGTCTACTTACATTGTATCGAACGATTAAAAAGATAGGTAACTGAAATTGTCTTTGGCAGTTTGATTGGTAACTATAAGCAAAGCGGGTTTCATAACTGGAACCACATTTGCCGATGAATTAATGTGTGATGGGTTTTGTATTTACTAGCATTTCGTACTGTTACTCAGCCCGTGGTTTCCCTTGAAGGTTTCGACGAATATTTTCTTAGCGAGTATTTACTTAGAAGTCAAAAGGAACGTCATATCCATTTCAAGTCAATATGCTTCTAAACATAGGTATACGATTAACATTTCTAATATACTATATCTTACTTCTAAATTGTCATGAGCAGCCATTGAGGTATGATATCCTGTTCTATATACCATAGATATAGGGTGGAAATTTGCGACGGAAATTGTTGTACAGCTATATACAGGCAAACATACTTAGGTTATCGTCCTTAACTTTCAAATTATTCCCAACTGCATTCACATATTTCAAAAATATGGTGAGTACAGTCATCAAATTATAGAATAAATTTATTTTTACATTTCTCCCTCATTAGCGAAATCATTTTTTTTATATAATTCGAAAAGTGCATCGTGGGCTTTACTCATTTGCCTGACATGGGCCTTTATTACTAAAAACAATACTACACTTTACTTACCAACAATAAACTAACTACTAAGTAGAAGCAATTGGACAACCCATTGACCATTAAGGGTTGCCTGTTGACCTTTCAATTTAATTATGAAGATAGTAAAAAGCACCCCATTATAGTAAAATTGGGTGTGTATGTCATCGATAACCGCACTTTATCGATATTTCCTCATGCCTATGTCCGTATTTGCGGAAATGGCTAAAGAATTTCCGTCGATTTCTCGTCGAACCAGCGCGAACGTTATTACGTGCTATAAGCTATAAATTCCACGTTGTTTTGCCAAGTTATATAGCAACCCTAAAGTAGAAAACTACTTAATGATTTATACTTAAAATCAATTTCATATCAATAGAAAGTCATTGCTATCAAAATCCATTGCTATCAAAATCCATTAACTTCTTATAATTTTAAAACAACTTCAAAAAAGGAGGAGGTTCTCAATTCGACTGTATGTTTTTTTGTATGTTTGTTACCTGATTACTCACTTATAAATCGGGTAGGGTATAGGGTGGAATCTGATGATGGAGACGGAAGATGGGCAATGGAACTCCTTGATGGATAATCGTAAACTACTAGTGTTTGCGCTCATTTTAATCTGCTCGCGGTTCCTATTACGAATTTGTTGAAAAATACTGAAGAGAGAAAAAAGTAAAGACCCTCATAAATTTAAAACTGTACCGACATTATACCTTATCTCTATAGTAATCTTAAAAGGGTCATAAATTCAGTAATCTAAAGAGTAGGTAATTCCACTTTACAAGCAAAACCTTGACTAGCAAATTCCAAACTAAACCAAATACTCTTCCAAACGTCTCTATTTAACTCAAACTAGTTAAGAACAAGTTTATCCTCAAACTAAAGTTTGAAGTCAATACTCTTTCGAAGCTTCGATCCGTGACCTCTTGAGCCTCTTAATCCTTGGAAAAACAGTGAACTAACGCTAAGACCTTCTTAGGAAACGGTAATTTTATGAAAAGCCGAGACGGTCTGCATAATAGGACCTTATAAAATGCGGGATCTAGTGGAAAATAACGTTTTTTAAAAGGAGTTAGTATATCATACAGCTGCAGGCTGTACTGTCTAGACACGTGAAAAGGTCTAACAAGAGATTCTTCCGCAATATTTATCTTAACTAAAATGCAGGGTATTAGTTGTTAGATTTGTTATGCTGGTGTTGAAAAGAAAAAGGAGGAGGTACTCAATTCGATTTGAGTGTTTTTTTTTGTATGTTTGTTACGCGATTAATCCGTCATTTATAAACTGTTTTGGAACTGAAATTATTTTTGCGTTGCGTTTAATATAGCTTCAATGTTTGTTACGCGATTAATCCGTCATTTATAAACTGTTTTGGAACTGAAATTATTTTTGCGTTGCGTTTAATATAGCTTCAATGTTTGTTACGCGATTAATCCGTCATTTATAAACTGTTTTGGAACTGAAATTATTTTTGCGTTGCGTTTAATATAGCTTCAAGGTGGTTCCATATAAATTTCATCGACATTTAGTTTGGACTTCGAATATACATCAAAATTAAAGGCGGTTTTTTTTTTATTAAAATATGATGTGGTGGCGAAGAATAAAATCCACTCACACTTTCACAGTTACTGTTTATTATAGGTATAACAATTATTTGAAGGAGTAAGATACAGAAGAGTACAAGTAAAGCACGACACGACAGTTCGGTAGGCACGGCACAATAGTTCGATAGAAAAGAATTGAAAGCACAGAAAGTAAGGAAAGTCTTTTGAAAATGAAATTTTAACAAAACACGTAATTATTTCGCGGAGCAAAGTGAATAGCGTCTCGCGACGATGCGTCAGACGGACTGGCCGGCGGCCGCGGGCGGCCAGCGTTCGCGCACGGCGAGCTCGCGCGGCAGGTTTGTCCCTCCACCGACCGCTGCGCGTGCGTCACCGGCAGGGCGCGGCACGACTCGCGGCACGGCGAGCGGCCACACCACCGGCCACCGATCTCTTTCGTTGATCCGTCATGGATTAATATTTTATAAATAAATTCAAAAACAGCAGCACATAATATATGTCGCTGCAATGAATTATTTTTAAAGCGGTGATATCATGAAAAAGTACCTTAATCAAATAAACTAATTTTTCTACTTACCTAGATTAACTTTTATTTACCTAAACCTTTCTTTGTTTAAATTATAATGATTTGAAACCCTCATCAATTTCAAGTTAACGATTTAGATCATATTTACGATATCCTTTAATCAAATTACAATCTTCATACCCCAATTTCGCGTCATCATACTGGAATTAATTTGAACGAAATTACGGTATCGATAAACAAAACAATACATACGACCCGCACAACATACCTACGACATAAATGGTAGGTACGAACTGGTAGGTAGTTATATATCTACTGTTTTCTTACTCCCCAGTAATAGGTTTCTGTGCGTGGTCGCTCTGCGCCACAGCTCCACGAGATTGAATGTAAACACGTACCCGCTCCTAATCCATAAGTTAGCACACGGGGTTAACTGCTGTGTGTTTGTTCGGTGACACCGAGTGCTATCAAAATGGATCGCATAGGGGTTAAAGTCGTCTGAAGGATTTTGTGCCGTCTGCAAAACATTTTAGGGTCTCCGATTGATTATTTGACAAGGACATCGTTAAAGAAAGTCAGTCTCAAAGTTGTTGACTACATTGGTCGTTTTTGTGTGCTTAAGATTAGAAGTCGTCGATGATTTTAAAGCCGGTACGGAGTGTATTTCGAGAGCGCATCCATCGGAGCGTATTTCGAGTACATCTATTCACTACTGCAGCGTTTCAGTAAAGCACAAATACAAGAATTCCATGTAAATTTTAAGCTATGCGGAACAGAGCAAGAGATTGTTAACGTGCAGGTACTTGTATTTATCAATTCCCGTATTTATTAATGTTAATTGACCTATTTTATAAATATTATCTATCTTCATCAATTATTATTAATTCTAAAATTAGATGTTGTACGGACTAAAGCGTGGTCGTAGGACAACGTGATTCAGTAGGTCATTCGTTTGCTGGACACCGACTCGAAAGGTTGTCTTGTGAATAATTACTTATTTTTTTGCACTACAAAGTGTTTCATTGAAATCTTATATTAAAACCTATACTACCGAAGTCAAATAGGGTAAAGTGTTGGAGCTTGGCGTCTTAAAACTAAGTAGACGCCAATAATATGTATCGAAATAGGTTATATAGAAGCTTTATAACATTTATTTGTTTTCCGTACTGCTGCTGCCATACAATGGAAAGTAAACACCAGACATGCGTTTCATTTGGTAGCGATTACGCGTCTCCGTGATAGGACATATTATTTCCGTTTTGGCTTGAGCACGATCGTCTTATAAAGCTATTTCACTTTTATAGCGGAAAGTGATTATTAGCACTGACATAATGGGGCGACAGGCCCTCCATATTTTATAAAACAAATTATACATGCAGTAGGCCATCCATAAACCGGTCAGCCCAAGCACACAGGCAAACGCTTTAACCACATCTTGCTTAGTAATCAAATAATAAACTTAACTTAACTACCGAGCGTCTAAACTTCTGGAGAAAGGAAAACAAGAAAAAAACCAAAATACTTCTAAACTTAAAGTTTACATTATATCCTATTGAAATCATATTCAGCACCATTTTTGCAATTCACGCGTTGAACCTAAAGAAATTCTCGCTTATAATGAGTTGAGGTTTCCAAATAACTCGGCATAGATAATAGATAATGGTAGTACTAACGAGCAATTTCGACTGGTCCTGATGGTCTAAGTGACTCGTTTGTCGGGAGCCTCCCTACTACTTGCATTTCTGTTTTGTGACCCATCCAAGCGCGGTCCGCGAGCCGCGAGGGTTCTAATAGATTTACGACCCGCTAAATTTAAGACTTTGTCTCGTGATAAATCTGAAATACTTGGCATTGTTTAGTAGGAAATTACACATTGAAAATGTTTTGAAGGAAGTTTATGGTGAGATGTGATTTTATTTGTTTATCGATGCCTACGAACTATAAAAATCTTCAAAGCAAGTGAGCTCTAGTAAAGAAACGTATTAAAAAAAATCTATTAATGTGGTTGAAATTATCACTGATGCCAGGTTGCAGATAATTCATAGGCAACCAAACTCAAGAAACGTAGCCACAATACTTCTTTCACGACCTACCATATTTTTTTAAGTCTGGTAGATAATGCTTAATGCTAAAAGCATTAAGTCATTCCTTGTACCATTTTTGTGCAAAACAATTTTGCAACGTTTTGAAATAAGAAACTCTTAAATAAATGTATACCGTAGATAAAGTTGTAATGTCATTTTAACTAACTCCTAAATCTAAAACAGAGTATAAGATATACTCTGTTAATTGCTGTAAAGATAATTAAATTGACAAAAAACAAGCTAAGAGCTGATTTAAAAAAAATGTGATAACTATCTGTTTACACACATAAAATACGAGAGCAATCCCACACTGTACCCACAGTTCCGAAAACAGAAATTGTCGGATTTTCCAAATATAAATTGAACAACATCCTTTTCACTTTGCACTTGAAATGAGTTTTTCGTTATCTTTTCCTTTCGTCGTTTGTTTATCTAGATTTTAGAGTTCGGTACTTGTAACCTGGAAGCTTACATTATATTTTTGGACTAGCTGTGCCCTGTGGTTTCACCCGCGGTTTCTCGAGATAAAAAGTAGCCTATGTCCGTTTCCAGGACCTAAATGCCGAATTCCATCAAAATCCTTTCAGCAGTTTTTGATTGAGTAACATCCATCCATCCATACATCCATCCTCACAAATATTTACATTTATTAAATTAGTAAGATTATAGTTATCCTTGTTGACATGCCCTATAAACTCAGAACACTCACATACGATATATACCGAAATTATTAAATAAATACAAATACCTACGCCCAACGGTCTCATAGATCCTGGCCCCTAAATAGGATTCTCTGTATCTAGGGAACCAGGAACTACGAGGAGGTCCTACAACACTACAAATGCTTGCTATATAATAAACTAGCGGCCCGCTCCGGCTTCGCACGGTTATTATACATATAAACCTTCCTCTTCAATCACTCTATTAAAAAAAACCGCATCAAAATCCGTTGCGTAGTTTTAAAGATTTAAGCATACATAGGGATATAGGGACAGAGAAAGCGACTTTGTTTTATACTATGATTAATAAATAACAAAATAGAATCCACATAACAGCAAAATTTGTAAAATTGTAACTACAAATCTTGATTGGGTCGGATCGGAAGGGACCGCCGTATATTGTGGCCGTCGTATATGTATAGTATATGTATAGTGTTGCGGCTAAACTAGGTGGGCACTATCCTTAGTAAGTATTATATAGGTTAGGTTAGGATTACCCTTATCACCTTACGTTCAAGTCGAGATGGGCCTGAACGAGGAAAGGAATTTACGGATAGCCCTATTACACTGGATCGTACTGTCTCTATAATTTACTGACCTATTTTATTATTTCAAGTATACTTGAATAATAAATTTTTAGAAAAAAACACAAACCGACTTTGAGACTATGTCTATATTTTTCGTTTTTGTTAATTTTTCAAAAAGCGCTGAATAATTTTATATGACCACCTAATGAATAACTAAGTATAAACTACCAAACAAAAACAAAAAAAAAACAAATCGAACTACTCTGTAAAAAGTTATGCTTGGCACACAAAAAATATCGACTTGAGAACCTCCTCCGTTTTTACGTCTAAAATACTGCATCGGCCTAAATGCTCGAGCTGTCCGTGTATGGCCGCACTAAGCATTCACATTGCCATATAGTAATTTATTGTTTACTTTTTTATTGATTTCAGACAATATTAAAGTACAACAAAGTAAAATTAACAGAGGCCCATAGATTATACCGTGAATATTCCTTTTTAATGACAGTTCATTTAAATCTGTGTCTGACCATTTGACGTTTGCTTATAACTATACTACTACCGGTTTCCTGTACGTCTTTTCTCTTTTGTTTTTAATTATGGATAAAATTGTGATAAAAGTTTGCGCGTGTTTTTTATTAACTCTTCCGTTACCAGCTATAAAAAGTCGACCGTAAAAACCCGTAGAACAGTTTTCCGCATATAAATAAATCAATACGGGTGTGTATGTTTACAGTGACAGCAATTAAGGGGCGAACGTTGTTTGCGTCCGTCCAGCCGTCTCGTCCGGCTGTCCGGTCGCCGGGCGGCCGGACGGGTGGTGTCCGGTGTCCGGTGGCCGGTCGAGTGTCGGACAACATGGCGTGTCGTTAGTGCTGTCATTTATTGCGAGTGATGGTCGAGGTTAGTTCTAACAAGGTAGCTTTTCATATTAAGGTTGAGCCTGTAGTCCCGTAATCTCATAAGGTATATAATTTACTAGCGGATAACCGCGACTCCGTCCGCGTAAGAAATAGGTTTATAGTTTTCCATGAGGAACTACCTAGAGTACCAGGTCCTAAAGTACCTACCTATACTGTACGTAATTATATTGAAGTCAAAGATGCATGGTACATTCCACTTCTGCAAAGTAGCCAACTGGTACATAAGAAACATAACATTGTAGAAAACCAAATTATGGTAACAAAATCTCTAAATAAAAATGCCCCTTAATTTTTTTGCCGTATTTCTGATAGTGGTTCTTTTTCCGATACGGTGGTAGAGTCTTTGTAATAATAAGTGCGGCTGTGATGCCAAAACTGATTAAAGAGATTTTTATTTGATTTGATTTGATACAGGTACCAAATTTCATCAAAATTCGTTTAATAGTGGTTGGTGGTGCAGCAAAAGTAAGTGCCTAATTATTAAGATACCTTATTAATAAGTCAGTCCCTGTATGTGCCTTGCGTCCGTTCACCAATTCCCGGACGCGTCCGGTGACCCGGCTCAAACGTCCGGCTTTAGATGGTTAGCGCTGTCATTTAAACGTATTGCCTGTCCACTGACGAGATAACGAGGTGTTTGGATCCAAAGGTGCTGGTTACCTTCCATTTTAGACATGTTAGCGGAAGGAACAATCGACATGGCAGCCGTGTTCGTTTATAAATATTGGTTTGTTGGCACGCGCGCTTGTTTGCGGAAATCTGGTAAAAGTCTTCATTCTGTTTATTTAATCGTCTGCGTATTTTGCTTTTAAACTTCGATACGTATGTTGGTTTTCATGAAATCATTCATGGATATCAATTGTACGGACTACGGTTCATTTCAAACCATAAACATAAAATACATAGTTTAATTTAGCTCTACCTCTATTACAATTATATATGTACTGAATTGTAGAACAATAAAATTGAATGAGAAACAAATAAAATAATACATTATACCTAATAGTATTGCAGATGTACTAAAGGTATAGTATTAACGTGTTCGGTTAAATTTGCTTTCGAAATTTGCAGTAGAAACACAATTAAGTCAATTAATACCGATTCAATGAGACCCAGTAACCTCATTTATTTTGTACGTATCTAGATCTAAATTGAATTTGTCACGACGTACTTAAAGTAGTACGAGTAGGTGTAATTAATAGTAACATGATTAATACTAATTTAAACAAACTGGTGTATTTTTATAATAAAGAAAAATAATGGATTTGCTTAAACTTCCGATGATATTTCACGTGTTTTAGTTAAATTGTAATTTTAAGTTTAATCAGGTACATTTGTACCTCATAACGACAGTTCATTCATCAGACAGATCAACAATAGTAATTATTCGAATGTGAATTTACAATTGATCGAATTACAGAAATATGCGAAGGGAACAAATCGTTTTCATATCCATTCAAATCGGAATGAGAAGACACAGAGCGCGGAATTGCGCCTCGATTGGATATTACATTTAAACTGACTCGTTAAAATAACGTATGGCTTTTAATATCAAGCCTGAATATTAGATAATGTATATTTTTGCATGGATTTAATATATAAAGCTAACTAATCTTCTTTCTTCTTCTTTGTCGTCTGGGTGTGGCGCCAATCCTGGTGCCGGAGTTTATAGACGCCCAAATGCCTCCGACATGGCCTAACGACTTTTTTTTTTACACTTTATAGATCTATGTTTGGCCACTATATCGCCTGATATGAAGCGATGATGTGGCCTAAGATGAAGCACATAGATCTAGAGAGAGGCGGCAGTTGAGCGGCTGCTCAGACCAGTCTCACCGTTGGTTCACCGAACATCATCCCGAAACACGACTAGGTCGCTTGACGGCATCGCTTTGTTCGGTGGGTGGTATTACAACCACGGCCAGAGCCTACCACTCCAAAGCGAGTAAGCGGGTTTCATCACGATGTTTTCCTTCACCGTTTTAGAGCGAGCGTGCAAAATCTGCACTTAACTATAAGTCATTGGTGCAGGGCCGAGTCGGGATTCGAACCCAGGTGCGTCGGATCGAAAGGCGCACGAGTTCCCGCTGAGCCACACTCGCTCTAGATCTAGACGACTGTTGTTATAAGGCAACAATCGGGACCGCGTGATCTCCGAAGCACGACAGCGCTCAGATGTAAAATATACAAACGTTCACCCATCCAAGTAGTGGCCATTGCGAACATTGCCTTCCCTAACAGAGCGCGGCTAGGCGAGTTTCGCTACGAGCGATACACTAACAACTACCAAAGAAAACTAACTATTACTACGAATAATAATAATTCGAATGAAAAATTATGCAAGCCGTACCTTGGAAATCATCAGGAAAAGTAGGATGCTCAATATCAACAAAATATATTTGATATCTGTTATACCCTGATTATATATACCTACTTATTTCACGCAATAAAATCCATGAGGGAAAGACTAGTTATAGCTGTTGACGCAGTAAAATATTCACAGACTACATTTGTAATACAATAGTGCACAAAAGGCTCATAAGTGTGATCTATGCCGCATTCCCCGCAACATAAAATTCTCTTTATCGAACTATAACAATACCCAATGTGATGGATTGTTCTCCAATAAAACGCGTAGCGGCTATGTACGCCGAACATAACATATGTTGGAAACTAGGGCTGTCATATAATGTGATTTGTTTTTTCTTTTTGTTTTTGTTCCGATATCCATGTCGCCAGAATGTACGAGGAATAATATTATATTCGAACGAAAATATAAACGTGAAGTAGGGCCAAGTTTCCTTCTATACTAAAACCCTTCGGCACCGATAAGAATACATATAAAAGTTGATGCTTACTCTCGTAGTAAGAAATGTCTTGGACTAGGTATACCTATATAGTATTTCTTTATTCTGTGTTTAACCATGCAGGTTTTAATATAACCAAGTACATGCGAAATTTCATTCAAACCCTGTTCTGGCGACACTGCATGATTTAAATCTATATAGGAATACATGACAGTAGTACATTTTTTTGGGACGGCGTTGCGCCCTGGCGCTGCCTCGCTTCTCGCTTACATTGTATCCAGGCCACGATCGTTATGAGATTTTATGAGCGAAATTTAGATTGGCACTGTAGTTTCGCAAAACTAATAAAAACAGCGTTCAACTTTTACGTTTCAGTGCATACTAACATCAGTTTGTAGCTATGATTGAATAATCGACATTATGCGGAGCGACACCACTTTTATTGTATTCTTATACTGTTCAGTTATGTGTGTATCTGTTGAATCGTATGAGTGTACCCACCTACCTACTTCTTTTTCTTTTTGTTATAATTAATAATAAATAACTATAAATTAAAAAATTTAAAATTCCCCGACACATACAATAAGACTTGTCTAACAACCACCGCTAGAAAATCTGCTTTCTAATAAAAAAAACGGCATCCAAATGGGTTCACCCGTTTAAGAGCTACAGTGCCACAGACATACACTGATAGTGGTCAAACTTGTAACACCCCTACTTTTTGCGTCGAGGATTAATAAAAGTACATTCTGTTCAAAAACAATTTTTAATTAAAGTTTTCTAAATAAAATAATTTATTATAATCTCATATTTTACGAGGTTATTTGATAACCATAATAATTATGGTTATCAAATAATCTCGTTTTAGAATTCGAATTAGCTAATTATTAGCTTGATTAAAATATCATTAATGTTCCAAAACCAAAGATAAAGTCACCTAGAGTGAAATAATGGTGATACTTTTATTAGCTGTGATAACGAGAAAATGCTCTTCCTTATAAAATAATGGGGTCTGCTCCTCGCAAAGTTGTTAAAAACTTTACGGGCGTCTTTTTCGTATGAAAACCGGAAAAGCTAAACGGTATTTTACTTTTTTATTGCTTATTCAAAGTTGTGAATAATGCTGCAGGCTTGGAAACTAATTTAGGGCAAGAAAATAAAATTTAGAGATACTGTTTTGCATTTACCCCTTCATTCATTTTCTTTCATAACGTAAAGTTGCCAGCCTGTCGGTATTTTATAGGATTCATCACCGTGTGTGCGATGGAATTATACGAGGTTATTCCTCCATCTCCTTTCTACCATCGGACAACAAGACGCGCGGAAACTCGGCATCCGTACATGGTTGACATTCCTCCTGCTCGAACAAAGCGTTTTGCTTCGATCTTTATATAATGCGAACATCTAAGCAATTTAACACCTTACCATTGTCTTTGTTTCCCGATTCTTATAATCTAAGTGTCTTCAAGTCTCGAGTGAATCTTATATAAGTAATCAGAAATCATCTAGGCAAGCATGATCGATCGTTGACCGCGTCGTCACTTTCCATCAGGTGAGTCTGCGGTTAAATGCTAGCCTATTCGGTAATCGGTGTTCACCAAAAGCTAGCATGTTCACAATTATCATTCTCATTTCCCTAGGCTTGTCCGAAGCAAATACAGACTTGAACAAAAATAGAGGGTGAAGCGATCAATGCGGCACACCTACGTTGGGTGGACAGGCCAACAGGGTATAATAGTAATAGGGCGCACCTTGTTTTTATACCACTAATAAACCAGATTATGGCCGGACGAGTCGGTACTCACAAAAATATTACGTTGATTACGGGCATGTTTCTGGGAAGATTGTAGGATGTAATACGATTTTGGGAACATTACCGCGGTATTAAGTTGGTTAGTTAGTTCTTTGGGAGATAAACGAGGAAAGCTATGTATTATAATATCGTATTTGGATGGAATAATCCGCTGTTCGAGGGTCGAATTAGTTAGAAGCGACGAGCGAGACTTTTGGTTGAGCCTACTTCATAGTTGTATGTGATATGATTATATGTCGTATTTGGATGGAATAATCCGCTGTTCGAGGGTCGAGTTAGTTAGAAGCGACGAGTGAGACTTTTGGTTGAGCCTACTTCATAGTTGTATGTGATATGGTAGATTGTCAAAATTTGGAACAAAAATTTCCAATAAAACGTTTCATTGCACTATGCTTTACAAAACCGATAAACGTTGACCCGCCGCAAAACCGCTAAACGACGTTCTTGATTTTGGTCATTAGATAAAAAACTTCAAATACAAGATTTTTATTATTATTTTTACTATATCGGACGTCTACTTTTAGGTTTTTTGTCGATCAATCGACCTTGTATCTGAGGTATTTTTTTGTTAACAGTTAGCTGAGAAACCTTGTATATAACTACTAGGAAGGTATTAATTCTAATACGTAAGGTACTATAACATCTAGAAAATCGGTTCATTTCTGCGGTAAAGTAAAATTAACAGTGGTTTTTAAATGTGCTTTTCGTTACATTGCGCGTTAAAACATACCAGCACCATAGTGAGTGACCATAAGTGAGACAACAAACAGGTAATGGACGGTGGCCGAATTACACACCATGACATAGACACTCCAGTTTATAGCTAGGTAGGTATTATCCAACCATGACACAGAAATAAAAGACATTAACTTTCGAGTTACGACAGGCTAGATAGAGTTCGACCTATTTTTTATTCAATATACTGACAAGACGAACCGGTTGTTCACCTGATGATAAGCAACTGCTGCACCTGTTATGAGAATAGATGCAGCACCACACTAAAACTTTGTTTTGCAAAACTTTGCAGCACTGTACTACACTCGTCCTCCGGTCTCATAATTTCGCTTGAAGTAAAGCCGTTTAAACTGAAACACAATAAATAATGTTTGTACACTACTGTTTTGGTTGAATATCTGGGGGTACTTCCCAAGACGAATACTTGCAAAAGAGGCCTACTACAGATTAGTGTTATTTGCCACCGCTCCAATCCAGGCCGTGGAACTCGGACGTTTTTTCACATTCGAATCGAACACAGTGCACAATTGAAATAGTGTGTCATTTCGGTCCATAGTCAACATTATTGCACGCAAAATATTTTTAAAAGTCATAATCTAATCACCATTGAACCCAACGAATCGTATAACGTACCACATAATATTGAAAACCTTTTGAAACCTATCGCCGGGCACCAACATTCGACTTATCAACGGAATGATATTCCAGCCTGGGGCAAATATTTTTTCACGCACGTCACGCACGTAAATTCACGGTCGAATGGACGAATCAAAAGTGATCACTGCGAAAATATATTGCCAATTTTTAGAGGCAGGATTTTACGATATTCTTTTTTCACTAACGAGATCCAATCGGTCGCATGATGGTTGACTATTCGAGGGAAGGATATCTATTAAATAAAATAAGATGCCATATATATATAATATAAAAATAGGATGTATATATATATATATATTATAGTATATATATATATATTATATAATATGAAATAGGATGCCAATAGGATCATAAAGTAGAATCTACTCAAAACTGCCCAAAGCTCAAGAATTTCAATCAGCATTTTAAAAAAAAATCGTTTTCAGGCATGTGTAAACTAGGTACCTACTAGGTAAGTATTTATATTTGCTGTAAAATGTGCTGACACACTTAAAAAACATACGCGTCGAATTGACACCTCTGATTTAAGATCGGCTAAAAAAAGATGTATGTTGAAACGTGAGGTCTTTTGTTTGGTGTACAATAAAGCATTTTGTAATTGTAATTGTGAGATACTAGAAATGCTTTTAAAAATGTGCGGGTTTCAAGAAATCAATATTAAGTACACGATTGTGAAGAACAATTCTCTTTATAGCATGCTTACATTTTTGAAGGACGCAATAAAGCTATTTTTTAAGTTTTGGAATGCAGTTCGCACTTGTACTGAGTCGGCAATATAAAATAGCGTGTCTTTCTTACATGAATATTGATACATAAAACGGACTACAAAGGTCACACTTATCGTAACGTTCCACGACACGACTTCGTATCCGTTATTCGATTCCGTGTCCATTTCTCTTTCCTTTTCCTCTTTTACTTCCACTCCACTGGAAGACTACATTTCGAAATTCACATTCCACGCTGAAAATAAATTAATTGATATAGAAGTTATGAACAAAGTCATTTAGGTGAGCTTGAACGAAGCAATCACACGTGAGACAGTTAACCAACGAAATTAAAATACTCGAACAATATACGAACGTCTAAGTCAGATGTATAACTTGGTAGAATATTAGGGGGTTATCAAATTTTCAGACCGCGGAACTGTATAGAGGATGGTTTCAGCCGATCTCGAGTGTTTTGTGGGGACAAATATAGGGAAGAAATCCTGTTGGCCAGAATGTTTCACGTTTGAAGCAAATACATAAAATGCAGCAATGACATACCAGTCCAGCGTCCATATCCAGGCTTCCAGGGGCTTCCCGGCGTAGCTATCTAACACAGTTTGTTTTATAGCAAATATCACACGACACAGTTCAAAATAGAATATAGCGATTATCACACAAATTGTCACACAAAAGTGGATTTACACACGCGGGAAGAATATGAAACTCTATCAGGAGTCCTTGAAATCTGCTATGAGGAGCAGGCGCGGAGTGAAATTCGGCCGATAACGCAGCCTACTTCTATTCGCAGACTGATGCAGCCACCAGGTGGAAGCGGATGCCATGCATTCGATGACACAAGCAACGTCACATTTGAGTGCGTTCAAAAACGTAAATTGGCATGTTTAATTTGCACAAATCAATATTTACCTCAAAAAAGAACCATAACTATAAGTCAATGCGTGGTATTGAAACAACAGACACAACCAAGTTACTCTAACAACCCTCAAACAAAGAGCATTACCATCGATTTACATAAACGGATCCGAGTTCTTAGTCCACTCGGATCTAAATAATAAATGGACGCCATCGGAACTTGCCGCGGCTTGTAAGACCCGAGGAACTTAATCATGGTGGAACAAGTCGCACGAACTTGGCTTTAGTACGGTGTATGGCAGAAGTTTGGGGATTTATCATTCATTTTATGTAGTGTTCTTAAACACAAGAATAGTTTTTTCACTCAGCATTTGAAGCAGGTAGCAGAAACTTTTAGTTTCAAAATAAATATAAGGTTTACTGTATTGGACAAATTAAGCTGATTATTCAATTCTATCAGTAAATTATTAACCGTAATTGCATTCGGTTATCAATCAATTTATTGGTAAACTAGCTGCGACCCGCGGTTTCACCTGTAGTTTTCCAGAATAAAAAGTAGGCTATGTGTTAGGCCAGGGTAAGTCCATTTCGAATTTCACACAAATCTGTTGAGCCGTTACAGCGTGAAGAAGTAACAAACACAAACACAGTAACATACAAACAAACTTTTGCATTTATAACTGTACCAAAAGTTCCAAAAATCCCCCGAAATCAAACTAGAGATCAGTTAAAACATGAGTCTTGAATTTTAAAACTTAGCCTAAGCTCCCGCGCGCACACGAATATATCGTGTACGTGTTTTAAGGCTTGCCAGCGCCATCTAGTTACGTTTTTTAAACTAATGAATACGATTTTACAATAAACAATAATATTAAGTGTGGTAGTGTGATATAAAAAAAAACTATATTGAACGCTAAAACAAGAAACAAAGAGTAGTTCAAATATTTGTAGTGCAAAAGAAAAACGAAACGAGCAAAGTCTGACTTAAGTATTTATTAATTATATATGTTATTTGTTTGTACCTATATATTTTATGTAACTTTAGTTTAAGTATGTTGTTAGAATACATACCTACCTTCTTATGTCTGCTCACTATCGTCGTCGTATCGTCTATAAATATTGTCTCTCTATAGCATACGGTTGTCTGGAAGAAATCGCTGTTTAGCGATAAGACCGCCTATTGTACATATCAAAAGAAAGTATGTTCAAAATGTAATTCCTTCTTATTTGCAATAAAGTGTTTTCTATTCTATTCTATTGTACGTCATGAATTACTTAAAGCCATTCTACCCTACTGCAATAGAAGCCTTGACCAGTGGCCCATCATTTATTAACTGAACGGTCGCGGGCTGGTCTTTTATAGCGAGATTAATAGTTTAGGCCTCCATCGCGAACAACCGTACCGTGCTAGTGATGGCCAATAAACGACTTGGCAAATGTCCTACCAGTTTTTGGGTCGGAACCCTGCGTACATCGCCTATTGATATAGGACTTCAGTAATGGACTATGAATTCTGTCTAATAATTTTGCACACGCTTGTAATTTGGAGTTCGACCCTTTCACACACGGGACTGGCCTATGACAGCCAGTTAACAGTTCGTCAGGGTCAGAAAGAATAAATTTTTAGAAAAGAACAAAAACTGACTTCAATGTAACGTCAAAGTACAAGGTAAAACATTGATGAAATTTATATTAGACCTGTTCGTAGCTATAATGAACCCAACGCAAAAAGAATTTTCCAAATCGGTTCATAAATGACAGAGTTCCGAGGTAACAAACATAAAAAAAATACAATCGAACAGAGAACCACTTCCTTTTTTGAAGTCGGTTAAAAAGATAGAGAAAAGAAAAATTGTATGTTGTATAGAGAGAGAGAGCGAGAGAGAAAGTATTGTCCACAATCAGCTAATTGTCTCAGGATGACGAGCGCAGTGCAATGCCGCGCGGGATTTTGCAAAACAAAGTTCTGGGTGGTGCTACAACTGTTATGGGCAGACGCATTGCTTACCATCAGGCGAACGATCTGCTTGTCTCGTCATTCAGTCATATAAGAAAAATAAAAAACAACCGTGCAGGCATTTGCAGCTTGGTAAATATTACGTATCATTTTTATGTTTAATGTTACCGCACCACCATTCATGCTTATTATATGATATGGCTCTCGATTCATAGGTTGCCTGGAAGAGATCATAGCGACAAGATCGATCATAGTACGGTTTGAATTTTTCATCTATTTCTTTCGTTTTTGTCCTGTTTTTTAAAGAGATATTTCATTGTATTGTATTGTATTCTTAAATAGGGAAGATTATATGGCACATTATATAATTGTAACACCTAGATTATCTACCTATATTCTGGCAATAAAAGTTTATGATTTACTAGCGACCCGCCCCGGCTTCGCACGGTTATTATACATATAAACCTTCCTCTTCAATCACTATATCTATTAAAAAAAACCGCATCAAAATCCGTTGCGTAGTTTTAAAGATTTAAGCATACATAGGGATATAGGGACAGAGAAAGCGACTTTGTTTTATACCATGTAGTGATGATACACGTCCAAAACTAATATATTAATTCTTACTTATAGGTGAAAACTTGTAATTGGCCTAGTTATCCTAAACATAATTTAATTATCATATGCATGTATTGGCTGTAAGTTTTCCGAAAATAAATAAATTATTCAAATTTTGTTTGGGTTTTCTCACAGTTTCTCCTTCACAGTGATGCTACTAAAATGAGTAAAATAGATAAAATAGACTTCAAGCAAGTAACCTTTCAAGTGCGTAGGTATAATTATTGCTTCATTGTTCCCATTAAGCGCCATTTAGTTCCCACAAGAGCAAAATTCCATGTTAAATAGAGGAACCAGCTTAAAATAACTTCGTTTAACATAATATTGACAAGGAACTGTAACGAGGTCGTCTACGTTAACAAGATAACGGAACGATCCTCGGGAGAAATTACAGCGGGACCAAGTCTGGAAGTTAGTCCGTAACCAGTGCAATTAAAGAAAGATACAAGATAAAGCTTTATTTTTACTGTATTTTATAAAGAAAATAACTAAGAATGTTGAAAATATCAAGAGACATAAAACAAACCCTCGATCTGCAGATGAAATCGAAAAACAGGAGAAAGTTCTCTATTCGATTGTATTTTTTCTATGTTTTTACCTCAGAACTCCGTCATTCATGAACCGATTTGGAAAATTCTTTTTGCGTTGGGTTCAGTATAGCTACGAAGCGGTCCCATATAAATTTCATCGATATTTGACCTTGGACTTTGAAGATATATTGAAGTCGGATTTTTTTGTGTAAAGACGTACACTTGTTACTGTATTTTATTAAAAATAATTATATCGTATTTTTTTAATAACTTTGTACTGAGTTTTTTCGAGACAAAGCGAGATAAAATCTTACTAATAATCTGAATGCGAAAGTTTGTAAGGATGGATGGATGGATGTTGGATACTCAATTACGCAAAAACTACTGAACTAATTTTGATGAAATATAATTTATTACTTAAGGTCCTGAAAAAATACATAGACTACTTTTTATGTCGGAAAACCGCGGGGAACAGCTAGTTAACCTATAAGTTTAGTTCAGTTGCACTAATAAAACACTCTAATGATGAAACATCAAATGATGCGGTATCACCGAAGTAGGTACTTCAATGTTCTTGAACTACAAGTCGTACCTACTACAGATGATCTAGTTCTACCTTCAAAAACAAAAAGGGGCAAGTACCATCTTTAAGTTTAAAGCTGTCCTGTTTTTTACTTTGCTTTAAAATATCTCCATATTAAAGGAGCTTTATCCAGTCACTGCGGCATACTCTTATTACGCCATTAAGATGAGATTATTAAAAAGACGGACGCATCTGTATAAAACATACATACATTGTTATTTACGATAAGAGCTTCAATATTTATTGCAATATTGACCTAAAATACCAAAGTCAGCAAGGCATACTGAAGTGGCATTAATTGAAAAGGGAAAGCAGTAAACAACATTGTTTACAAAACAAGGGAAAGTAGTCTCAGTGGGAGCTTTGTTCCTCATTATGCGTAGTTCAGATATGTAGGTCAAGACTCAAGAATCGCGCCTCACGTCGGCTTAGGTAAACACTGCATTATAATATTATTCATAGATAGAGAGCGTCTGTGGTGTAATGGTTGGACAGGTCAGCTCATATCTTATACGACACGGAGTTTGCGAATTTGATTCCAGCTAGAAAAAGATAAAAACTTTGTGCACAAAAAAGTTTTTGTTATGGGACCGTGGATTTCGTAGTTTCTGGTTTCCTAGATTCAGGAAACCCTATAGTTAAGGGCCAGGATCTATGTACATATGTGATCATTGGGCGATAAATAGATACACTGAGAAAGCTATATAAGTTTGTTGTTCTACTCCTCGAGTAAATTCAGCCTATTTGATCATGAAAATAATCGTCTAAGGTGACAAGGTTAAGGCATCTAAACTGTGTTATGGTGCTGTGTTTAGCCGGCCCCGTCCCACGGCTGAGTAAAAACCTCCCCTCAACTGTCCCACTGTTTTCAATCCTCTGCGAAAGATTGCCAGACCTTGTCAAAGGTGTCAAGTTGTCAACTGTGGCGGTCCACTTAACGTCTCCGCTCGCGAACTGTCTTTATTCCTAAGCTTCCAGAGGTTGAGATTTTTGGATATTTGTATATCCTTTTATCTACAGCAGACTAGCTGAGTAAAGATGGATATGAGATGGATATCACCTTCCGTTTGGCTTTGCGTAACAGTGGGTCATTCATAAAACACAAATTAAAAGTCGAATAAAGTAAAAATAAATAAAGTCTCGTAAGGTAAAGATTTTCAGTGTCAAATTAATTAGGCATTTTTCACAATTTCCTGTCGAAATAAAACTCCGAAGCTTATATTTCATCTCAACTTTCAATTACAATCGGAAATTGGCCTAAGAAATATAATTTTGAACTTTTTCCGGCAGACAAATGGTTCTTTTGCAAGTTTGCGAGTTATGAGTTACCGCTTAGCCTTTGGGGACTAAACTTCCAAGGCCCTCACAATTGCGACGTAGGTAATTTTAGAAACTTTAATATTTAAAATACAAAAATACATAATTATAATTATTTAAGTTAATTTAATAAATAACAAAACAGTGATAGCAGTAGAATAATGCTTTTTATTTTCATGCACAATGTTATTCTAAAGATAAGCTAAATCTGTAGTAACATCATGTTATATGAAAATCCTAAAACGATTTTACTCAGTCCCCTCAACAAACAAAGCCCATAAAAAATATTGAGGTTTTCATCGCAAATCATATGTCAAAAACAAACCCTTGACCTGATTATTTGGCAGGGCGGTCGTTTCTCATTCAAGTCACGGAGTTAAGGGTGCGAGGGATGGTTTCGCTCCTCCCCCTCGTAGGTTTGCAACCCTTGGACGTGATGACTTGAGGTTCACTGCTCGGCTTTTGTATAGCTCTATCTTGCTTTATGAAAGTCGTAAGATGTGTAGATATAAACTTGGGTATTTACTCGGGTGCTTACTTGGGTATACTTTTCGGCAAAAGTATTTTATATATAGAGAGTTGTTTTTAATAAAACTATATACTCCATAATTTGACTTTATAGTACCTAATAATTAAAGTAAGTATAACTATATCATAATTTTCACATTTTAATTCATAATTTATTTAATGCATTTATGTACATAATTAACCACTGGTTTTTATTTAGACTTATAGTAGGTACAATTACATGGACCCTGTAAAAGCGCTTAAAAATATAATTTTAATAAAATCCAACCTAAATTAAATATAGTCTAGAGTTTTAATAAGTTTAAGTTAAATTTAGCCTCACTTTGATAATAATATAGATAGCTTTTTTGTGTATTATTTGTTCACAGAAAACAAGGTATAAAAGTACTATAATAAAATTGTACCTAAATTAAAAACGCTAAAAATAAATTCAGAAGAGAAGAAACTGGTAATATCGCTGAAATAAACCCACTTATCTTGGCACTGGAAAGCTATAACTCTTTGAAAACCGAAATCACTATCAGATTAGCTCAAAAGCGATATTTCCACCGACCCCAAACTGTATGTTTTGCATAGGAATTTCTTTTTTAGCAATTCCAGTAAATCTCATCTTCTCCGGGCTTCGATTGCCAGCGCCAATACAGCTTTCTGAGACTTATATAGGCGATGCCTCCAAATAGGTATATTAAATGAAACTGAGGGATTTGAAAGGCCAAATAATATAGCAACAAATCTACGGGTCTCAGTGATATATTTCTCTCAATGAAGAGCGCACGAAAACTAAGACTAATACCAGTTTGTTTACGACCTACGCTTGATAGTTGATGACGATGGTTAGAGTGTATGACATAGTCATATAAAATGAAAAATGTGCGGAATCGCTAAACAGTTTAAGTGACATGGAAAATATATTTATGTCACAAGGAAAATGCAGGATATAAAGGGTATATTGGACCGCTGTGAAATCGATATAATATCCGTGATGCATACCCAACGCTAGCCTCCGGATCAAGCGGCTCGGTGCGATTATATCCGCATTCACGAAAAGTCGCGCGATTTGGCTGAGATCAGTTTCTTTGCTTGTTTCGCGATATAATATTTTCTATTCTCGTTATATATAAATGACGTGCTGGCAAATGGCCTTGAAATATATAACATCAAAATCACCTTGATGTTACAAAATAGTTATAACGGTGGGAGCACATACGACTTTCAATCCGACGTACCCGAGTTCGACTCTCGCTATCCGCGCACCACTGACTTCGGATTTAACACTCGGTCTAAAACGGTGAAGGAAAACATTGTAAGAAAATCGGTATGTCCAAGAATTTATCACAAAAATTCAAGGACAATCATGTGACATCCACCAACCCACACTGGGCCAGCGTGGTGGATTATGGCCCGTAATCTCTCTCTCTACTAGGAAAGGCCCACATCCCAGCAGTGGGAATGTAATGGGCTGATGATGATGATGTTGATCTAGGTAATTGTATGGTCTATAAATACATCGTGGTAAAGAAGTTGCTAAGACGTTGCCGCAGCCCTTGCATTTATTTCCGCAGATTTAATCGCAGCATTGTACGTTCTGCTTCAAATAAAATGCTTTCCGGCTTCCGAAATAATTTCTCATTTTGAATAAAAGGTTAATCCTCGTTAAAGGAAATCCGCAGTAAAAAATTAAAAGGGTGTGCTTTCCTCTATCTATTTTTAACTGGCTCATTTCCTCCCTTGTTTGTAAAGAGCCTCACAACGAAGCTTACTGAGAAAAAAGGGAGTTACACAAATATTTATATCGAAATTAACTTCGGCAAAAGTATATATTGTATAGCAAATTGTGGAAAGAGTGTTATTTTCAGATGTAGTATAATATTGTTCATCAAACTGTGAAAACATCGTGTTATTTTTTGTTTTAATATAATATTCGGTATCAGTATCTTAGAAGATACGCGTCATCACTTTCCATCAGGTGAGACAATGTTCAAATGTTTGCCAATCAAGTAATAAAAAATTATGAAATATTATTTATTTTTAATATAATAAATAAATAAATACATAAAATCACAATTTATTATAACATAATAATAATACTACAATAATTAAGAAGTCTTATTTCGCTGTCTTATCATCTTATTTTACTTATCACAGCTATTTAGATGTCTGCCATCTTGATATTCTCAATTCAGCGCAGAGTAAAAAGTAGAAACCTTTTGAATTGGCGAACGAAGCTATTTGCATTGAATTTTATTTTTCATTTCGAAAACGAGAAAGTTTGAAAATATTGAAAGAAAATAATTTGAATAATACAAACCATTGCGTTTTGCATTAGAAAAAATAACTGATGACGAAGAAAATTCGACGATGTTAGAGTTTAATGAAATACTTAGAGATAAAGGTAAGTAAGTAAATTACAGAATCACAAACGAGAATAAACTTAACTGTGTATAAATTGTATGTAATAGTTCAGAGTAAACTACTAACTAGTGTGTAAATGTGTTGTATTAAACCAATGACTTCTTGAATAACATATAGTTTAAAGCGAGATGCTCATAAAGGCGTCATTAAGCTCAGCGCTCTCACAATAACAAGATCCCACTTTAAGATATCATTAGTATGGAAAGGCATCATTACGCTCCACAAGAACCTATTTCCAAGAGGGTGGTCGTTAAAGCGCTGAATTAACGCTATAATTTTAAATATCCCATTTATTCGATAAGTAACGTTCATAACAATGTAATGGAGTGTATTCTATAATTTTTTAAATAAAAACGGTAACGCTAAGTAGGCTAGAATTGACATTGTAAAATATTACTTTCATATTCCGGCGACCATGTTATTTATCAGACTACCCATTGGTCCCTCAAGCGCCAATCGTATATCGTGTTGAGCTCAAATTAAAGTGTAGATGCACTACAATGCCTTGAGATGCCTTGTGCTATGAAAGTTTATCTCAACTTGTGGCTATCGTATGGTGTAAACGAATGAGATTAATTCGATGTCTTGTCTGAATCGACTATAACAGGAACGTAGGTATCTCATTAGCCGCAATGAAGTTTGAGCTCAACACGATATACGGTTGGCTCTTGAGGGACCACCCACTGGTCCCGGCCGGTTGTTGTGAATATAAATTAAATCCATTTAAGCCATCACCCAACTATTAGAAGTCTAGAAGTGAGCCCAGTGCATCCGATGGCGAACCAGTCGATCAAACTTGTTAACAAAGTTTATCTGCGCTGCGCCCTACGGCGGCCGGAGCATTTTGAAAGTTAATATTGTACAAAGTGGCTTAAGTACCTACATCCGTAGTTATTTCTGTTGAAATGTATGCTTCGCACTATAATATTAAGTAAAAGTAATAAAAATTACTAAGTAAGGTCCGCGCCAAAAGTGAGTAAGCGAGTGCAAATCACCCGAAACCCTCAAACATGGCCTAATGAATGTTGTCCTAAGAAGACAATAAACGCGGTTATTATCTTCTTCGGTCCCGCGGAACCGACACTTAACATACCCTCCGTAGCAGGTAGCGTACAGATGTAGGTAAATACCACACATACGGTCACTCGTCCAAGTAGTGACCGCAGCGAACTTTGTTAACCTAATCTGTTACGAACGGCAAGCTAAGATATGAGCGCTACATTTTATTTAGTAAAATCGTTGTCAGTCTTGTTTTATATCACTTTTTTATAATAATAACGGCAACGAGATGGGCCAGGTAATATTATATACCTACAAGCTGCGCCCTGCTGTTTCACCCGCCGTTTCCCGGCATAAAAAGTAGCCCATGTCCTTTTCCAGAACCTAAAGTACCTATATACCAAATTTCATCAAAACCCTATCAGTAGTTTTTGCAAACAAAAATCCATCCATCCATCATTCCATAAATCCATCTATCCATCTATCCATTCACCCATACATCCATTCACCATTCCATCATCATAAACTTTCGCATTTAAATTTAGTAGGATAGTAAACGTCAACACTACCTTGAGTATTTTTTTTGTACTGGTGAAGTGAAATTATACTTAAATGTTTAATACTTAATTATATTTAAAAATGTATATTTTGCTGATACATTTTTTTCTATAATGAACGATTGAATATTCATGTACACGTAGTCAAGTGCATATAAAGCGCCTAGTTAAACTGATACGTCCATTAATATTGAAGGTTTAAAGATTGAGTATAATGTATAATACTGCTATGCTTTAGATAGACCTATAGTTTTATACACTAGCTATACCATCTACCCCCCACCCCCCCCTTTTTTTGTCTCATTTTATTTATACCTTTTAGACAGACAGATTAAAAATGTTTTTCTCATAAATCATTCAATCATTTTATTGCAAATACAAATTGTGTAGGACAATCATTTCTATGAGCCTTAAATCCCACACTAGGATAACTCCAGTGTTATAGGACTCAGTCTCTTACATTCGGTATAGCTGTTTACAAAGCGAAACAAACATAGGTTAGATTTATTAATCAGTGTACTGAATGTTTTCCGGTTTCTCATGGAGGAGTACGTAAATTTTTATTAAATCTTAGTATGCCAATGCTATGCTATTACCAATATTCCTATTATTAAAAAATCTCGTTTTGTTTCTATGGAGATAAAACCTTATTTGTGTAGCAACCACATAGCAGCATTTGCAGTTTATTTCACAATGGCTTTATATTACACAATATGGGTCTCCATTTCTACACAAGGACTAAGCAATATGAACTGAAATATTCATTCTCACACACGCATACTTACACGCAAAGGATTATTCTAAACACGGTTATAAATGTTCGTATTAAGCAGGTATGTGGGTTACATGCTTCCCACTTCACGCTTCCACATTCATTTCACGGGTGACCGCCGTCAACTTTCTTTATCCTAAATGAACCCGCACCGCAATTCGACCCTTTGTTTCATCTCAAAAAGTGCACAACAACCCTGAATGGGTGTTTCGGCCTTTTTATTTTGAGGTGTCCGCTCAAATTATTTTCTCTTTTGGTCGTTTCCTCCGCTTCCGTTTCATTTTATTTTCGGCGAGGATTATATATCAGTGGTGACCCTTCAAGAGTAATTTTATGTTAATGTAATTATTCAACATCGCAGGGCTTATGTACGGCTTCAGATGGGTTGATGGGCGCTTTGGTCACGATTGCTCTGAAACGTTTTTATTGTTCGAGCATATGTGATTGTATGCAGAGGTACTAACATTTTTGAAATGAAAATCCCAAATGGGCGCTGAAATTCAGTAACATCATTGCTAACAGAGACTGAATTATAAGATTTATTAGCTACTAGAACTTTCGGGTGTCCTCGGCATCATTTGGAAACTAATTTAAGTTTTCATTTATTACACGAATAAGGCTCATGATACACAAAGGGTTTGTTCGACAAGCCCGGGAGAGTCGCACAATGACGCGCCTTACTCGATGTCGGCAAAGACGAATAACTAGCTATTGTTTTGTTTTCAACATGCCTCAGAATAAATGAGACGACTTGCGACACGAAATGGGGGCTTTTGGCATAAATATAAAGTGTCTTAATCTTGGAAACATTTCCATTATTCCCTTGTTGTTTGTTTGAGAAACATCCTTGCTTATATTTTATATATTAACTTTGGATTGATTGAGCATCAAATTCATAAGTTGCATCAACTATAAGTTGCTCACGCAAATCCTACCTACTTGTGCTGATACTGCATAATACATAATACATAATACTGCATAATACATAGATCTGAGAGAGATCAGAGGTTAATCGAGGTTTATTGAAGGCGTATGAATTTTAATATCTAAATTTAAGTAGAGATGAATAGAAATAAAGAGAGATATATAGAGAAAATTGAAATATAAAGTCTAAAGTATATGGCAGTTATGATTTTAACACAATTGTTTAAGGCCCAATCAGGGAAAGGCGCACGAGGCTAAAACATTTTTAGAATGTTTCTAAAATAGCTATGATTACCAGAAGGAGCGAACGATGAGTTCAACTTATCGACCCCTTGCTTATGGAAACATAACGACTCGTCCCTTTCAAAGCGGAAAATTGAAGGAGATACTTAAGAAAATGCGATTATAACGTTGATGGATTCGTTTTTTATCTTGAGAAAAATTCAGACATTCCCTTCATTATTACAAAGGTGACCTTTAAGATTCGTTAATTCATAAAGTTGATTTTAGTCCTTTTAGGACCAAATTTATGCGGAATATTCAAATAATCTTAAAACTTTAAGAAATTTTGATAGACAGACAAAAAGTCAAGTAATAATAAAGAGAGAATTATCTAAAATTCATTTCGAAGTTCGGAGTTTTAACAACATGAAAGTTCTAGAACACGCACAAAGACATTCAAAAACCATTCAGATCGCGCAAATACTCCAATGGTCCCAAGGTAGACATGCGTAAAATCTTATATGTATTTACATTTTCTTATCGTCAGGTACGTTCGTTTCTGACGGCGCTATCTAAGAGGTCGGGGGCGCCATCAGCGGTAATGGGGGTCTTGGCTGGATTGCTGTCGATTATGCCTAACGGCCCTCGGGATATTGAAATGTAGAACCTCTCAGCCTCTCAGGGATCTGAGTAAAACCTCTTTCTACAGCTCCGTGGCGAACAATGTCAAACATTCAGCAAGATGTCTCGTGATTGCCGGCGATATTTTAAATGTGACGCGACAATCAAGATTTATTGTCGGCCATTCTTTTTGTGAGGCTTTTGGCAATAAATATCAGGGATTTTTTATTGCTATTTACATTTTTACTTTATTTGTCCTAAACGTGGATATTGCTATTTACGATTTTATTCATATCTTATCTGAGAGAACGTTTCGGTACCAAATAAGGTCTGACATTTTTTAATTTCAATTCGAAGTTTCACGTCCGTCGGGTTTTTCATAAAGCTTTCACTTCATTTTATATGAAAAATAAACGCAGAGATGATTTAAGTAACTGAGTTGCAAAAGCTATTTAAACTTTCCGTAATTTTAGTAAATCCTGGCTATTCTGGGCAAGCTGAAAATTATTTCAGACACTGAATATAAAATGTAGGTTAAAATATGTATGGGCCTTGTTTGGCATAAATCTGGCTCTCACTGAAGTAGGTTGTTTGAACGATTTTAAATATGTACGTAAATACTTAACCCATAATAACATGTTAAATGTTAGATATACAGAAAGCTTGTAATCTAATAATATTTTTACTTATGGACCTACCTGTCCTGTATTTTTACCGACTTCAAAAAATGAGGCGGTTCTATGTTCCACTGTATTTTTACCATATAAAATTCATCGATATTTGACCTTGGACTTCGAAGATACATTGAAGTCGGTTTTTTTTGCTAAAATGTATACTTGTAGTTATACTCGTTGAATATGAACTCATTATATTACAACTTACAACTTAGAAAAGAGACTTTACTTACTATTTACAAAAATTCTATAACCTATTAAAAACAAATTGCATTTCTGGATTGCGTAGATTCTAAATTGTGCGTTTTATGCTTGACCTTGCTGTAAGTACACCAGGTCTGCCTTAAATAATATATAAGTAAGTAATAATATATAAGTAATACTGAATGAAATTAATTGGTCAATGTTAGGTATTATTTCCTTAATATAGCTATATTTATACTACAGAGCCTAAAATATGAATAACAAGCATCCTAACATACATAACAAGGAGCCTCAGATCCTGGCTTTAAACCAACAACAATGCCAAGTTCTCAGCTATCTTCATTTGTGTTTGGTAGAACCCTAATTTTCACGGTCTTTGATGTTTGGAGTACTAACGAGAATCTTGGAGCTAGGTATGGCAAACAAAATTTGCTATAAGACTTAGATATAGTATTGTTAGAAGCTAAGCTAAATTTCAGTTATTCTTACCTCAATAATTCTATCTAGAGGATGTAGGTATTTGTATTCAATAAAAGATACTCGTATTTTATTGTGGTAAGAGAAAATATTTTCCGCTGAGGTATATAAAAGAAGGCCACATAGAAGTGTGATTTATTATAGTACGAAGCAGTCACACTTACCGCGTCTTAATCAGCACCATATAGATAGATCACGTATCTATCTATATGGTGCTGATTGATATACTCATATCTCCTTCTCAATAACTTGACACATATATATTTTACATATATTGGTATTTAAATAATTATAAAGTTTATTTTAACGTTTTAAATGAAGCTTTCAGCGTTACAAGTATTATAATAAAATAAATTTGGCAGATGGCTGGAAATATGCACCGATAATGAAATTGGCAGTCATTTGATATAATTATATTTTTTTAAATCGCCCGTTTCGGCAGGCTAGTCTCTAGTACCGCCTTGTCTTACGTAGTTTTTATTTGATAGTTTGTAAAAATTACAATAATTTCTTTCGTATAGCGTCCTATGAGAGTCAACAGCAACAAGCCGGACCCTTTCCTAGTGCTTCAATAAAGTAGTGGAACTTTATTCAAGCTTTCCATAGTCTTTTTGGGAGAACATAAAAAGCAATGTTTTCCCTGTTTTGTTTCAATTGCCTACACTTGTGCACGTTTACGAACACATAATGGTTAATATTCCATCGATATTACACATGATCACTCGAGAGTTTTGGAAAATAAAACAATATCGAACTGTATCACTTTTCACTTCCCGCCAGAAAGTCCTCATTTGTTTTAAAGTAAAAATAATGCCTACTTGACTTTTTCATTTTAACTACTTTCTTGCCAGCCAAGTGCTCGGTTCGTCAATAAACTCTCTCCTAGTGCTTCAATAAAGTGGTGGAACTTTATTCAAGCTTTCCATGGACTTTTTGTGAGAACATAAAAAGCAATGTTTTCCCTATTTTGTTTCATTTGCCTACACTCGTGCACGTTAACGAACACATATTAGTTAATATTCCACCGATATTACACATGATCACTCGAAATAACACTTGTTTGGAAAATAAAACAAAACCGAACTGTATCACTTTTCACTTCCCGCCAAAAGCCAAAAGTCCAAACCGTCACACTTTACCAAAGAGGTTGCTTACAGTTTTGCGAGGTCTAAGTAAATAGTTTAGTTTATACTAACAAGTTTAAGCACTGACCTGTAACAAGATTAGCATGATGGAACTGGCAGACGGCGTCGGCCTCGTACCACGAGATGCGGTCCCTGAAGTAGCGGTAAAACACAGGGAACCCCTCCTCCGGGAGTACCCAGGTGTTGCTGATGTTTACCTGCGAAAATGCAAATATTGGCTTAGTTTAGAGTTAGGTTGTACCTTGGCTTAACAAAACGCGAGCTAAAATATCTAACACCTTACTGATAAATGCTATTAGATATCTATTAATTATTCTACCAAAACTTAATCTTTTGCGATTTGCGAACCGTATTTTCTTAGTGAAATAAAATTTTTGATTGGTGCATTTTACAGAGTTTGCTATTTTTAAACGAGGTATTGTGGCTCAGTGGAAGCACGTATGACGATCTATGAGAAAAAGCCCGTATCTCAGCAGTTCCGTTCATAATGATGAGGATTACTTTTTACTCAAAGTTGATATCTAAATTAATATAACAAAACATATAAATAAAGCGAATACACACAGTGCTGACCATCAATAAACTTCTAAATTATCTGTCACTAATAAAGTTGTATGAGCATACAAATTAAACTCGATACGACTCTGCCAAAATGTTAGATGGTTAATTATAAAATAAACTATAGATATAAGTAGACTAAGCGCACAAAGCTTCAATATTAAATAAGAAAACAGCTGGTTAGATTTCAAAGCAATATGAGCAAGCCAGTGTTCATTCGAACGTGGCAAAGTTCCCAAAAAAGAGCCGCTCCGAAAAAACATTTCTCAGTTTATGCATGCAATTTGCGATCAGAACATCGTAGGTACTATGGGTAGGTAGGTACCGTATTGGGGCGATGTGGTGCTCAAAGTTTTCTCTTTGAAAAACTTTCGCAACCAACTGAGCCGATATTGTGAAGGTTTATTGATAAAATAAACAAAAGCTAGTTAGGAAGATGAAGCGAGATGAGTTAAACCAACTTTTCGTTGATGTTTCTTCGGACTACTTTGATACTTTATAATTACAAAGAGCTCCTAAATATGTACATAATTCAAAGATATTTAAATTTTGTTATCCAATATAAAAGGTACAGATTGTTAAAAGACAGTGAGAATCACGTTAATATTTTCGTTATATTGTAGATACTCTTATTTGACACCAGCCCTATCCCTATATATAGTGACCATCACAACATAAACACTAGAAATATGGATAGAGTTGTAGTACCTAGGTTTAGACTGAGTAAAACGAATAAGTCCTTCATAGGCAATTGCGTACGTTTTTACAATAAAATTCCAAAATGTATAACGGAGCTCACAGAAATTAGATTCAAATTGCGTGTGAGAAATATTCTAATGAAAAAAGCATACTAAACACTTAGTAAATACATAGAAGACAAAGATGCATGGAACATTCCGCTTCTGCGCAGTAGCGAACTGGCACATAAGAAACATAATATTGTTAAAAACAAACATAAAATATTGTAACAAAAGTTCTTAAAAAATGCCCTTCAGTTTCTTGCCGTATCTTCTGAGTAGTGGTTCTTTTTCCGATACGGTGGTAGAGTCATTGTAAAAATTTACGTTCATAAGTGCGTCTGTGATGCCAAAATTGAATAAAGAACTTTAGAACTTTGAGCTTGTACCATTTTAATAAATTAATTACCTACCCACTACAACTAAGCAGCCATCCAACTGCTCCTATAATTTAATTAACATGCTGAGTACTCCAACTCCTTGATTTGATTTTGCAATTCAAACAATAGCTAGTACTTGGTGTTTGTGCGTAACATTGATATTGTATAAATCGATATTTTCAATTACCAAGTGTATTTTAGTAGCGACTTCCGTTTACTATCGGTTTCGAGTTTTGCTATTTAATACATTAGGACTTTCTGTTGTTCGTCGTGTTCTTCCTTCTCAAGAGTTGGCGAAAGTGAAAGTAACTTTACGATTCTAAAATAATTAAACTGTACTAATGTTTAGATAAAGTACTGAGAAAGAAAGAAAGAAAGAAAATACATTTATTATGAGGCCATCTTATACTTAAAACACAGGTAAAAGGTACAGTTAGACTAAATTAGATGGTCATAAAAGGACACAACTCAGCATAATGCGCCATGACAGCGCGCTGATTTTCAGTTGTGCCCTTTTTCGTGACGAGTAGTTGCAAATTAACTTATAAGTAGGTATTTACATAGAGATAATTAATAATATTGTTACATATGAATAAATTTTTTATTGAGGTTTTACTTTCTCTCGAGCCGAGATGAGAGTAGTAATACTAAGTTATACTAACGAAATTGTGATTTTTACAGTAGTTGTAGAGCTCTATTTTCAGAGCTAAATGTACCGCCGCGATGTAAGGTATGTACAAGTTTATACACAGTATGTCTATACTCTTAGTAATATTATCCCAGTAATTACATAATCATGAATAAATAGGTTCTAAGAAATACTTTCAATAACTAATTAATAAATTATAATTTGTGTAGGGAAATTTAAATGAATATAATAACTAATAATTATAATAGAATATTTTTTTAATTGTATATATTTAATAGATATATTAAGATGATATTGTAACTTATACTCATCATCATCATCAGCAGAAGACGTCCACTGCTGAACATAGGCCTCACCCATAGATCGCCACAACGAGTGGTTGCTCGCCGCATCCAGCGGCTCCCCGCGACTCTCACCACGTCGTCGGTCCACCTTGTGGGGGGCCATCCTACGCTCCGCCTTCCGGTCTGTGGTCGCCACTCAAGAACCTTTGTACCCCAACGGTTATCGTTTCTTCGAGCTATATGGCCGGCCCATTGCCACTTCAACTTGCTAATTTTCTTCTTGCTAATTCTTTTGCAAAATTCCACTTTGGAGTGGTAGGCTCCGGCCGTGGTCGTAATACCACCCACCGAACAAAGCCATGCCGTCAAGCGACCTAGTCTTGTTTCGGGATGATGTTCGGTGAACCATCGGGAAGACGGGTCTGAACAGCCGCTCAACTGCCGTCTCTCTCTAGATCTATGTGCTCCATCTTAGGCCACATCATCGCTTCACATCAGGCGAGATAGTGGTCAAACATAGATCTACGAAGTGTAAAAAAAAAAAAACCGTTTCTTATACTAATAATACACAGCCTCTGTGGTGTAGTGGTTGGGCAGGTTGGCTGAAATCTCATACATCACTGAGGTTGCAGGTTCGATTCCCGCGACGGGACAAATGTTTGTGCACAGAAAAAATAGCGCAAGCATTTGTTTTGTGTCTGGGTGTTGTGGGACCACCAGGGAGTCCTAGTTAGGGGCCAGGTTCTATGTATGTAATCGTTGGGCGTTATTTATTTATTTATTTAATAACTTATACTAATAATAACTGATTTTAGCTGTTATTATCAGGAAATAAAAAGGCTTAAAGACCCATATTATAATTACCTTAGAGACTAACATACCTATATATACAATTCATATAATGATATTAAATTCTAGCGATTTTCGGTGGCTTCGCTTCCCTAAAGAGCCGATAGACCACGCTCTCAGGCCAAAAGTCCGGACTAAGGAAAATCTTCTGAAGTGCTGCTGGAATTCGGAGCTTGTATGACTTGAACGTCGTTGGTCTGCTGGATTCCAGGTCACTGATGCTGATGCAATGTGTGGCACAAGAATTATAAATTTACTATTCTGGGAGCACTGCAACTGCAATGGACAAATGTGAGCATCGCACTGCACTACCTTTTTTCTTTGATTACATCCTTCTATTGAAACATATTTTTTATGAAAACAAATAAGAACAATATTGTTTGCTTTTCCTTGATATAAAAGTATTTGCGTCGTAAAATAAGTTTACAACTCCGTACCCGTGACAATCAAGGAAATTTCTCTTTTGATTGAAATGGTAATACTTTCGAATTTCCTCCAATATTTTATCTTTTGTTTTCATCAGAGGAGTTGACGAGTTGAGCCTCAAACTTGATGTTTGTGTTTGAAAGTCAGGCTCATAATATGTGACAGCTTGTATTGACATCCGGTACCTTCATTCTATACACGGTGTGGCAAAATTTTAGAACCTTCAGGGTAGGTACCTTTTCCTTTGCAGTGGAGTGGAGCTTTGGAGTCTTGTTCTTAGGAATTGTAGTGAATTTAGGTATGGGAAATATTTTTTATAAGGCCGTGTCCTAAAAACAAAATCTCCTACTACAAAAAGAAAAGGTACCCTGAAGGTCTAAAATTTTGGCTCACCTGTATAAAAAAAAATTATAGGAACAACAATGTAATGAAAATAAACTATCAATTTGTTTCTTTGTTCTCATTTACAAGTTACACTGGAAAGTACCCATACGTTTCTATTTTTGAAACAAGTAGGTACACAAAACATCTATAATTGTCAGATAATAAACCAATGTACCCATGTAACAACTTACTATATAATGATAATCACTTTATTGGTAAAATGTCAAATTTACATGTCAAAAAACAGTATTATAATATGGCTACATTAAAATCCCAAATATAAAATACATAAAAAAATAAAAGTACATCATTGTAAGTAAGTAACTAAGCAAAGTAATAATATTTTAATATAATTTAATGTCAAATAAATTAATTAATTTGTGTCAATGTCAAAAATATTCGAATAAAATGCGATGTCAATACAAAAAATCAAAATAAAACATAACGATGTCATAATTTCACATATACGGTGTTTACTATGAACATTTTTACAACGAATCTAGTTTGAGTCACAATTAATATTTAAATACATAAGCATAAAAAATAATAAAGGATACCATCTTTATTAAAGTAAAGCAGGAAGAATAACTGACATACAACCTCAACCTCAGAGGTTTCATGCTTTTTTAATTAGACATTCGTCTGTCTCATGATACGGGGTTGGAAGGTTGATGTATACGTAATGAGCTCTAAAACTTTGCTCACGTCCCCATGAGACAAGCCTGGAGGAACGGTGCTAATGCAAGCCAGCGATGGGTATGACCTCCTTTTTAAGAATGACATCTTTGTTATAAATATTTAATAAAACGGCTAGGACTCACGTAGTTTGTCGAATTAGTCGACCTAGGTTTCGAGCATGTCCGATGCTCTTCATCAGGGGCGAGTTTACGCTGCGAGATCGCGGCGACCACCGTTTTATTAAATATTTATAATGAATCAAACTCACGAAAACTTTCATACTGACATCTTTGTTGCTTTTATTTGATAAGATAAATAATAATAATATAACAATATAATAAACAACAATATAATAACACCCAACGATCACATACATAGATCCCGGCCCCTAATTAGGATTTCCTGTATCCAGAACCAGGAACTATGAGGACCATGGTCCCACAACACTTAGACACGAAACAGTGAACAGAAAAAGAAAGTGCAAGCATTGCACTTTTTTCTGTTCACACAACAAACATTTGTCCCGTCGCGGGAATCGAACCCGCAACCTCAGTGGTGTATTAGATTGAGCCAACCTGCCCAACCACTACACCATAAAGGCTGTCAAATTGTGCTAAAAACATCTGATTGCACATTAAACATTGCATTGCATTGCACATTTTTGAACCCTGTGAAGTAGTGTGTGTGTGGTTTATTAACTGTAATGTTATATTTTTGTATGTATGTATGTTCTCTGTAAGGTATATAGTCTATGGGCCTCTGTTAATTTTACTTTGTTGTACTTTAATATTGCCTGAAATAAAGAGTTTAATAATAAAAATTGGTCCTTCAACCCCCTTCTCATAAAGAAATTTATAAAAAGAATTATGTGTATTTATTTATATAACAGGCTACCAAAGGACATTCAACTATTCGAAGGAGAAAAATTTAAGAAATGTTTAAGTGACTGGCTTTTGTCTCATTGTTTTTATGACATTAAATAATTTATAAATTGTAGTGACATAAATAAATAAATATTTGCATGTCTGCATGCAGACTGATTACAATGACTACTGTACTCTGTAACACCATTTCTAGGAATAATATGTACCTACCAATATGTAATGTAATCTAGCAAATAAATAATTCTTATTCTTAAAAAAAGTAGGTACAATCATAAATGCCAATAAATTTATTTTAATATGCTAAAAGCAATGAAATATCTAGTTATTTAATGCATTTACGTATATATGTCTACGTATAGTGACATCGCACATTTTTAAACAAAACAACTTGCCTTAACTTCGTCAGCATGTTTCATGTTTCTTTAATAAAGTACCTACATATATGCGTCTTTCTCATGATACGGGGTTGGCAGGTTAATGTATACGTAATGAGCTCTAAAAACTCACGCTCCCATGAGACCAACGTGGCGGGGTGACTAATGCAGGCCAGGGACGAGTTTGTGTTCCTTTTTCAAAATATTCTGTCGGTTAGCAAAAAGGTTTGTCGCTTAAAAATAAAAATGCTTAATTAGCTGCTAAACTAATAAGACGTTAAGTGGACATTCAAACCGGCGTATTATAGTTTTCAACTGATGTAAAATAATAGTATTAATATCTTATATGATGACGCAGGTTTGAATTACCAGATTTTTTTTAACGGGCGAATGCCTTTATTGCGAAATCAACTCTACACTCTACTTACTAAAACTAAACTAACTGTTTACAAGGATAAGCAATTGGACAACCCAAAGGCCTATAGACAGCTCAAATGCTCCAACCCACTACCAGTTGGCAGCGTACCCAAGATGCTGGCAGTATTGCCAAAGAAAACTAAATATAACTACGTAGTATTGCCCGGTTGGATTGCAATAATGATACGTTGAGCCAAATAAATTCCCGAATTTTAATTGTTCAAATTCAAGTATTATTTTAATTGCCATTTACCTTGACTAAA
Organism: Petrophora chlorosata; assembly: GCA_951640565.1. NCBI lineage: Eukaryota > Metazoa > Arthropoda > Insecta > Lepidoptera > Geometridae > Petrophora > Petrophora chlorosata. Next base: position 14,496,731 of record OX621191.1, on the reverse strand, counting down.
AGCTCTCTCGTATGCGGGAGGCCGTCTGGGTTGGTACTAAAGCTTTGCCAGTTATTCTGCCGTCAAACAGTAATGCGCAAGCATTACACTACTATGTTCCGGTTGTTCCGATTTAAAGGGCATTGTAGCCAGCGAAATTACTGGGCATATGAGACTTAATATCTGATTTCTCGGGGTGATGAGCGCAATGCCGTGCTACACATGCTTTTATGGTATTAAATGTTCTGAGTAACACTGCAATGGTACTAGGCAGGCGTGGTACTTACCATCAGGCGAACGAATTGCTCGTCTCATGACTCACTAAAATAAAATAAAAATAAAAACTCACAGCAATTTCATAAGAAGTTGGAGTAAATTTGCCAAAGAACTCTATCCCATCTATAAGATCAAACTCTCAACATACGCGAAAGACAAGCTTTGAAGTGATATCATCTCTTTATAATTAATACAGCTCCGAAACTCAACAAGATACTAAACCGATTACGTATTAACAATGAGCTTAACAGTTTGTGTAGTTGTTCCTGAGCCGTTATAGTTTGAGATGGTGCTTATACCGGCCACATATAGACCCTTGTAACATAATGAGGCCATACATGGCGTTCGTGGTAGAATTAGAATATCAGAATTGTCACCCTCTGTGGTGTAGTGGTTGGGCAGGTTGGCTCAAATCTCATAAACCACTAAGGTTGCGGGTTCAATTCCCGCGACGGGACAAATGTTTGTGCAAGGAAAAAAACAAAGCGCAAGCATTTGTTTTGTTTCTGGGTATTGTGGGAAAATGGTCTTCATGGTTCCTGGTTCCCTAGATACAGGAAATCTTAGTTACGAGCCAGGATCTATGGGATGTCGTTTGGCGTTATTTATTTTTTAACACGTTTTTATTAAGTCACTTTCTTGTTTGTTTGTCTGTCTGTCTGTCGTTCCGTATGGAATCTTGCAACTCGAATTTCGAACACTTCCCGATTAACTATCCAGCTGAAACTATCAGGGTCGCTCAAAACTGATGAAATGCATTCTTAATCAATTTATTATCTTGCAATGCCGACCTAACCTCAAAAAGCACAGAGAAACGTGGTTTTTAGGTGATATTTTTATTTGTCTCTTTTTTATTTGTAACTAGCTGTACCCGGCATGCGTTACATTGCCAGATTTTTTGGGCCAGGAAGCTTCGCGGGGGTACGCAGAAGAACCCACCAAATTTTAATCACAATCGGATCAATGGCTTAGGTACACATAGAGGACAAATATACAAACATTCATTTTATTTATATAGATAGATGAGGCCATACATGGCGTTCGTGGTAGAATTAAGCCCCTGGGGTATAAGGGAAAGCTAATTCGGAGGCACGCGCGAATATAATTATGTGCTGTATTAATTTCATTTAATGAACACAATATTAAACGGAGAAGGAAATCGTGAGACGGAGCTTTATTAAAAGGGCAGCGTATGAGAATCTCGCTTTAAAGCGCCCTTTATTTGAATTTCAAATTCCGTTGTCATAAAAGCTGGGTATAAGATTTGCTATTGTGAATGTAGGTACTTCCCTTGAGACATTTAATTAAATAAATATATGTATAAAAGAGATATATAAGCATATTAATTTTATTAGGTACATCATTAGTTAAGGACTAAGATATTATCTATTTCTTTAAATTGGTATACAATAAAGAGTTTTTCTATTTTATTCTATATTTTTATTCATGTAGTATTATGTATAAGAAAGCCCTTAGTATATCTATTATGATTTCTATCACCGCCGTCCGTTGATGTTTCGGTATTCATCTCCATCCAAAGGTTGTTTGGAAGAGATAAGACCGCCTATTGTTACAAGATTGTAAACATTAAACTTTCTGATATTTAGATTCTGATATTCTGATTTTAGCGCATGCTTATATGCTCGCTGACCCAGTAGTTAAGGCATCGGGACGGTATTCCAAAGACACACGATCGATCCCTGCCCCAGCAATATCTTCTTCCAGACGCAAGGACGGAAGAGCCACCGAGCCAGCTGCTCGAGCAACCAAATTTCTTCTATTCTTTTTATATCGTCTTACGGAGACGCAACTACGTCATCTGTCGTCAATGTTTACATTGACCAAACATAAAAAAAAATAATTAAATTCTTGTTCCGAAGACACAGGTTCGATCCCTGCCCGAGCAATATAATTTTTCTTCTTCCTAATTATTTAAAATCCTATGTATGTATAGGTAGGTATCTACATAATATGGTAACTAACATTGAATTATAATTATGTAGGTACTCGAACCTATATCGGTATAAACTTTGTATCAAGTCACTAATAATGACAGATTAATTTAAAAATGGTTAGATCAAAATTTTTATTACTACTTCTGACTTCATTAATTTCGTAAAATATCGAATGTCTAGTAAACACAAAACAAAAGAGGTTACAAAGTTCTAAGAGAATACTAAAGAAAATAATGTGAGAGATTAAAAGCCAAGGGACATAATGAAATGCACGTAGTATATTTTGGCAGCTGCGACGTAAACGTGAATCACGGAATATATGGAGCGGGAAAAACAATGTTCCGCACTTCCTTTAAAGATTTCAGCAGTAAATGTTTTATAAGTTATTTTTAAACGACACTCACCTTCATTCTCAAACCAAAATGATACTGTTTCTCTAAGTCCATCCGATGATTGGGCTACGTTGCTTACCTATTGTTACCTATCTAAGTTACTATTATCACAGAATACTAAGGGACAGAAGCATCACTCCGCAAAGAAATTTAAACAAATAGCGACTCTTGCTATAACGCCATAAAATTAAATTCAGCTCGCGTAGCGCTGCATACCTACCAGTCATATTAACCTGCAGAGCGCCTCTCCTTCTATCGCATAGCTCTTATCTCTTCTGACGCGGCACGTGTAACGACGCGCGACCCGCTGTCGGTGTCCAGCTATGTACTTGTAGCTTCGTACCCACAGTGCGGAGTGCGCTAGGCCTACTATTATGTATGTTTATAATTGGTATATATTATTGTATATTTAACATAGATAAAAGTATCTGTTATTATAGTTTGTACTCTTTGTACATACATTTGTTTATTATGTCATTTATGTTGACACCCCCGTCTCTTACTGTTTCTTTAAGTCCTCTCCATCCAAAGATTGTCTGGAAGAGATCGCTTTGAGCGATAAGACCGCCCATTGTAACACTTTAGTTTTTAAGTTTGTTATTGTACTTTTTGTTATTATGTTTTCTAGTGGTGAAACAATAAAGAATTATCTAATCTAATCTAAGTTACATTTATTTCATATTTGTTATGTAGATGTAAGAGTTCAAAATTCTTAGTCTTAAATTGTATGTTTCATCGGAGACCTATTTGGCTGTATTTTTATAAATATATATACATATAAGTTTCTATTGTTTTATAAGAAGTGCTGTTGGTCTTCTCAAATGAATAAATAGACTTTAAAAGGAGGAGGTTCTCAATTTGTTTCTTTCTTTTTACGGTTCTTACCTAAGGACTCTATCATTTATAAACCGGTTTTTAAAATGATTGCGTTGCGTTCAGCATTGCTTCAAGGTGGTCCCATATAAATTTCGACATTCGACCTTGGACTTCGAAGATGCATCAGATTTTTATTTTTTATATATAAAATTTATAGGTACTGTTACCTATGATTCTTGAGAAATCTTTGGAAAAAAATGGATATGGAGGATACTTACTTTATTTAGCTACTTGTAAAAATATTATAAAAACCATATAGCTGAAAGATTTTCCCGTTTCTAGAATATTTCCCGTTTCTAGATTATTCCCTCTCTAGAATTTTCCCGTTTCTGGAATGTTCGAATGTGAACGACAGTGGCTTTTATTCTAATTGATTTGAGTTAATGGTTTGATTTGATTACTAAAGAATACGATGCATCTATAATGTATAGATGATACTTTGCTAAACTGAAATATGCGTTATTGGGATGAAAATAGGGTTTGGAATAGTTAATTTAAACCAAATGTGGATGTTTGACATGTTTCGCCGAATTTGGTTCGTAATTAAATAATGAATTTTATACGAAAATTCCAGAGCGATCTAATTAATAAACCATCCTATGTAATTTAGGATATGAAACCACAAAAATATAAATAATTAATATAAAAGCTTTTATAACAAACATCAAGTATTATATTAGTATTAGTATGTATATATGGGAATGTATGTTTAGGTACTTTTGTTGTATTCTAATTGTACACCGCCGTCTAATTCTTTTTTCGATACTGTCCATCCAAAGGTTGCCTGGAAGAGATCGCTTTAAGCGATAAGACCGCCCATTGTACTACCATAGTAAGGAATTTTGTGCTATTTATTTATTTATTTTGTAAACTGGTATGCAATACAGAGTTTTGTGTTTGTATCAAATAAATTCAAGTGGTAACTTAGAAACAAATTCAAGTAGGCACTAGAAAAAAGTAAGCACTTGGATGCCAATTCAACAAGCATTTAGAAACAAATAGCTGCCAATCAATCTACTTTGAAATCCCAAGACGCGACGTCTCGCCGCGACCATCAAACTTGCAAACAAAAAGTACCGCATGGAATACTGCACTGGCAGGACAAAGATAAAATCTTCTTATACACTGTTATAACGGTAACAGAGTACTGTCTGTATATTGCAGCTATTTTTATAACTTCAGTCGACTTTCTCTAGTAGGTATATACTATTAACTGCGTCTCGCGGTTTTACCCGCGGTTTCCCATGATAGAAAGTTGCCTATACCAATCCAGGGAATAAGCTATCTCCATTTCAAATTCACCCAAATCCGTTTAGCTTTTGTAGCGTGAAGAGGTAACAAACACACTCACGCACTAACATACAAACTTTCACATCTATAATATTAGTCTGAAAGTCTGTTTACTCACTCATTATTAAAAAAATACGAATTAATTGATTAAATTTTATTAAATAAATCTCTTTTTTACTTTTAAAGTATTTGTAAGAGATCTTCAAGGTTTAGTTTAGATTTTATCACTTCTGTGGGTTAGGTTCCAACTTAAAAATTGATGCACGAAGCATGCTACACTTTTAATCGCGCTTTGTCATCGAAGTGACAAATTCTAAAGTACACGTCAAAATCCGCGTGTTATACTAGTTCATAAATACAAACGGGGCTTACCGCTCGTCCTTGGACCGAAGCGAGGAGTGCCAACACTGCGACCGACAACAACATTTCGTAGCTGTATCCGTTGCGCGACGTAGCGGTCCGTAGCCGCCAGCCGCTGTAGCGTGACTGCCGCAAGCTACGAGACTTGGCCCCTCTACGCCGTAGCAACTACCCACCAATCTGTGGTTCTCCCGATCCTATGGCTTTATCTGTGGTCTTTTGCTACCCCGCTGAATAGTAAGTACCGACGAATCTGTAGTTCACCCCAAAGCAATAACTCTGTATTAATCTGTGATATTGTAGTCCTTGGTGCGGCGTAAAATATAAACAAAGTATTTTCATGTTGACAATAGGCAACATAGTGGTAAGAT